>JAPYZB010001399.1:0-14666 GCA_030522745.1 Eupelmus kiefferi | reverse complement strand
TGAGTCACTGTTTTAGTGTAGGAAAAGCTGCTGCGCAAAAATGGAAAAAAGGAAAATAATGATTCTAGTTAGTATTTTTTTTTCTTTTTGTTATTACATCTTTTGCCCTAGGCGGAGTAATTTCCTTTTCTTCAAAATAGTTGACAGTAAGGGTTTGTGAAAAACTTTTTCTTTCTATGATTGACACATATTTATATTTATATTTTTGAATCACAAAATGCACATGTCTCAGTGTAAACTTATAAATCCTATCTAGCCAACCTTCGAAAAATCCATAATAAGTGATTACACTCCGTGTGTATTCAGACATGCCAAACCCGATAAACACCAATCTCTGAGAAACCTTGAAAACCCACCGCCCGCTTAAAGAAAACATAAAAAAATAAATCTCAGCGTCATCCCATCGGTCCAACAAGCGCAGCAAAACACACTCACCCCGGCATCGCTCTGAAAATCTCCTCAGCAGGAACTTTTCGATATCCAATTTAGCCAGGCGACGTCTTCGCCTCGGCCCATTTCGGGCCGCGATCGCCACACCGCGCGTCATGAAAATTGATAATCGATGGAGAAAAACGGCCGAGCATGTGTGTACGTGAACGCGAGCTCGAGGGAGAGAGAGAGGAAAAAGGTCATCATTATGCCCGGAACACCACTGGAGGCTCGCCGAAGGGGAAGACCGTTTGGCCCATTCTTTCCGAAAGGCGCGCGCGCGCCCCAGTTTTCGATCTTCGGCGGACTTGGAAGAAGTGCACAAGTGACATGCAGGGAGTATTAACTGACCAGACCAGGAGGGCTGGAACTTTCTTTTTCTTCTTTTCTTTCTTGGCTCTCTGCATCTTATAGCCGTGCTTCTTTTTGTTGCCTGGATTCTTCCTTGAGCGCACTGTCTTAAGTCTTGAGTGGAGGAGCTTGAGGAGAGCGGAGCGGTATTAATTAATTCTGTTAATTTATCACTGCGTGGAGTTAAAATCGATTTTCGTTGAAAAATGGATTCGCTGGTGAGAGAGTTTTATTTTGTTGATGAGATTTAATTAAATGAGTGTACTGTAATTGCAACTTTAATTCGTTAATAGTAAATAAGCTTTTTCTAAAATCTTTTCTAATTTTTAAAAGTTCATGGGGAGGGTACCGAACAATCTTCAGTCGACTTCGTATTTGAAACATCAAGTAAAGTCGAATAATCAATACTTCGACAGGTTTATTTTAACTTTGTCATTCACGTGGAAAATAGATGTAAGTCTGTTATTGTCGAAGTCTATAAAGTAAGTAGTGGAAAAGTTACAATGTCAAATTTTAAAATTTTGGAAGATTATTAAATAGAAATTTTAGATAGAATGAAATCGGTATATTTTTAATGTAATAAATGCAATTTTCTACTTTAGATGCAGTTTACTTAAAATCTCTGGTTATTTTAGAAAATCGATATTGTGACCTGTGTATAAAATACAGCAGAATTTTTAGATTTCTTCCATAAATACAAAATATACTTCGCAGTTAAATTACAAAATTAAAATAAAACTTCTTTTAGGTAATTCAAATACGATATAAATTTTTGATTATTTTGTACCTACCAATAATGATTAATTCATATTACGTCTATCTCATAGAAAATCACTACATTAACTTTTCCCTTTGAATCAGAAAGAAAATTTCTTTTTTTCCTTTTCCAAAAAATTGCGTAAATTTGAACTACTTTTTCTCCATCTTGTAATGATCATCTACCCAACTATTTTGCGTAAAAAGAGGCCTTAACATGTCCTCGTTGGCAAAAACTCAGTGCGCCTGAGGCTCACTTGACGCGGACTCGTACAAAACACCTCACTCTTATTCGAGATAGTTCATTTTCTCCTCTTGTTGCACATTGCACTATTTCAGCACCATGAAGCCAAGCATTTTGTATTATGATTGTTTCGTTCTATATTACGAGCAGACAAACAATACAATAGCAGTTATTCGCGGAGTATTATTTTAACTTTTGCCATAATGTACGTAGACACTAGCGATTTTTTACATCAGCTTTTTATAGATTATCTATGTGTGTAATCCGGTCAGTATTATTTTCTATAGTCATTTTCTACAATTTTTAATTAATATTTCAAATAGAGCATGAATAATTTATCAAGTTTCATTTATAATGCATAGCGAACTAAGTTTCATTATTAATAGTACTTTGAATTGCGTATACTTTCGTAAGAGCTTATTTAAAATTAAACTTTAATGTAAGTTACATTACTAATTCAAAAGACTAACTACGGATTTGTTTTATTTTGCTCTATTTTTCATGAAGCAAATAAAACATGCAAGTGAATGTCTTGTTATTAAATAGAATGTAAACTACACCTAGTTCATAAAAGAACTAGCGTAAAACTTTTTGTAGGACACGTTTCTATTAAATGCATAAACTAAATACTAACAATAATATAACATAAAATAATCATAGAAACCGTTGTAATGTATAAATACTATTGAAGAATTAAAAAGGACAACATTGTAGTGAAGATCCAATTTAATCAAGGAATCTCTATTAGGGACTTGATACGAAATCGAAATAAATCATTTGATACATCTAAAATTAATGACTACGTGCCTAAGGAATCCTCGTTGTAGTTTAAGCTCGTGGTATTGTATAGCAGCTTGTTTCTCGACGTATTTCGATCCAGTCTGTATTCTCTTCACTAAAAGCCAATATCAAACAGCAACAAATTAAATTATTACATACTGTATAAGTACATTAAAATTATTATTAAGAACATTAAACAAAATTCCTTTAATTACAGGTAATTGTTCAGAATGAAAGAAAGTTTTGACTAATCGAAACCATTATCAAATTTCTAAGAAACTACCTCCAAAGCGACTGAATAGCCCTTCAACCAATTGTCATTGATCTAATTATACCAATACACAATCATTACACAGAGGCCGGCTCTCGACAAAAAGATTTCGGCTCTCCAAGCACTAAAACTTTTTCCCTCAATACCCCTTTATCTGCTTTCGCTCTCCCAGCCGCTATTCAGCGCCTCTCTCGTTCCGCCCCCCCCCCTCCAGTTCACTTAAGCTTTTGACGGTCGAGTCGCGGCACAATCGAGCCGAACACGGAAACATACACGCGCACGCGTGACTCTGGCGGGTCCTTATTTAGAACTCGGGGAGCCGATAGCTTTAAAAGCTCCGGGCGACGCTATTTTTCGGGGAAATTGCATGGTGTGAAGGTTTGCTGGCTATATCGTTGGGTTTTTAGAGGTATCGTTTAGTTTTGATCTGGTTTTATGGAAATGGGAAGGGTGGAGGGGTAAATGGATTCGGGGAAGTTTTTAAGCGTGGGTTTTTACTGATTTTATCGAATTAATGAATTGTGGAAAGTGATCATTTTTAACTGTATGTCAATTAATTTGTTGTCTAGCGGTTCTAATTGTCAGTGTGAAAGAAAGATAAATCAGGCGTTTGCGTTGTAAATGTTTTCAATTTTCTTGTAAAAGGATTACGAGCAGAAGCTTTGTATTAGCCAATCTGGAGCGTAGGTTTTATTTATTCACCGCTGGATTTCAGGATTAAGCCTGGTCGAAATTAAGCCTACCAAAGCTCATTTCGTTTGTAATAAGTTCATCCAGTATGAGAAAGAGGAAATTCAGGTCTAAATAGTTTATAAAAGAGGTGAAAGAAATAAAAGTATTAAAAACAGTTGCAAATATAAGTACTATTAGTTATAGAAATAATATTTTTTAAAAAGCTTATAGATTAAAACAGTGAATTTTTTAAGAGAATAAGCTTTATTTATTTAAAAACTAAATATAATAAAATCTAGTACTAAAAAAAGTTCAATCGGAATTTGAAAGTTAAAAATGATTAACTGTCATAAGACGATTAGTTATTTCCCTGTGAAAATCGATTTTAGTATTTTATACATATTGAATAAAACGATGAGCTGAATATAGCTACTCAAAAAACATTTTATCGTAATCCACTGAAACGCGACACTAAAAGCTTTGGATTTGCGCGTTTTCATAGCCCATTGGTACAAAATAGAAACAAGATCGCTTGCTTTGAATATCTGTTATCTCGCTGTTACCCAATACAATTGCCTCAAGTAGATAATGGCACGGATTGGTCGGACGATTCAATTATAAGGCATCTATATTTCTATTGGCTCGCCGTTAAAATTACATTATTATGGTGATAAAAAAATCAGTTTAACAACTTTAAAATTGTCCGCAGGAGATTGCCGGAAATTTTATTTCACCAACACCAAACTTGTTCCCAAGAAAAAAAAGAGGTATTAAATCCTCTTAATACTCGACAATAGGCTTATTTCAGACACTACCAAACTTGCCAGTTTTCGCCTTACTTTTCATCCCTCCGCCCGATGATTTTCAAAGAAGGTAAAAAAAGTATAAGACAAAGCAGAGAGATAGAGGGGTCCAGAAAACAGTTTGGCAGAGCTCGGCTAAGTAACAAGTTTCATTTACTTCTCCGCAAACTTTTCTCCATCGTTTCTTATTTCGCTACTTTAAACTTCGAAGCTACCCTCCCCCATCCCCCTCTCGATGATGAAAGCCGGGGGAGAGAAAAAAAAGGGCCCCGAAGAGAAAAGAAGCAGGAGCACGCACCCTTTATCGCTGAGCTCTCTCGACGAGCGCAAATACCAAGGTAAGCCGTAAGAGAACGCGGGGGCAATTAGCGCGAGGCAGAACCGCGAAAAAACGATGAGCGAAGAGGAGAAAATGAAAGAACGCAATTAAAGGCCTCGACGCGAGAGACACTGAAAATAAATACGAGCGCGAGCGCCGAACTCCGGAGGAATTTAATTAATTAACGCTTGCGCGCGGGGGGAAAATTTGCCCTGTGTACAGGACGAAATTTTTGAATGGCCCGCGTTAAATAAACTAGACACCAGGGGGGAAATTCAGGAGGCGGGAGTAACGGAATGGGAATAGACTAATCCGACGAGTAAACCGAGGCGCTCGCGCGACCAAAGTTTTTGACAACTCGGGGCTCCCTCGACTAAACTGTTTAGGCAAATCAAAAACTCAATCATTCACGAGAGATCCAAAAAGTCTTTTTCACTTTTCCAGTTTTGCTGTTTTGGCGCGGTTTACTCTGGCTTTAAAACAAAACTTTTGTTTTGAAAGTTATTGCATTGTAACGATTGTAAGCTAAGAGCGCGTTGCTATGCAGAACTAGCGCAACTACGTTTATTCAAAGATAAATGTTAATTCAGACGTTAAATAAATGGCTCGCAGTTAAGACGAAGAAGATTCCTTAGGTCATAATAGAGCGGAGTTACGTAAATGCAGTAGAATAATTTTATGGAGTAATTTTATTCCTTCGTCCGTCTTGGCTTTAACACGCCATTAGTCAACGTCGCAGAATGTCGTATTAGAGGCGCGCGTAGCTCTCCGACCTCATTATTAGCCTAATGCAGGAGACACATGCCAGAAGGTGAAGGGAGGAGCAGAAGGAGGAGGAGGAGGAGGAGAAGAGGACGCGTCAATGTAATGCACGCACAGCCCTGGGTATCGATCTCATTATTACTGTAATGCAGGAGATGCACTTGGAGGAATGACAAACATTGATGGAACGGCTGCACTTAGATGGCCGTATAACTCCTCGAGGTAAATTAGTATAATCAGTGGACGTCAGTTTTATTCTTTTTTTTTAATACACAATTAGAGGAGCAATAATTTTTCTCATTTCTATTATCATTATGAGAAAATCATGTTATATATTTTCAACATTTAGTCTTAATAATTTTGTGCAATCTAATTAATGCTGCTAAAGAATAAACATGTAATTTTCACTTCATTTTAATTAATAGCGGAACTAAAATCAGATTCACTGTGTAAAACTGTAAGAATGCTAACACGAAAGTCTCATAAACGCATAGTGATATTAATGGCGTATAAATCATAAATCTAATATCGCTTTAACCATACTGCTAGCTCTTACATCACATAAGTTATGGGAAATGAAATTTTCGAAAATCCCATCCATTACATTCACACTCAACCCAGTCAGCAACCGATCAACAAAAAGAAAATCAATAAAACCTCCTCCAAGCGACTCGGCAAACCGATCGTCAAAAATTCTCATCAGCCTCGCTCAGGAGCATCGGAAAAGTGCAAGGCCCGCGTAAACATCAACATCCTCCCCCACCAGAACTGCACCGTCACGACTCTTCCAACAACAAGCCCATTTCCAGCCTAAACATTCCCCCCCTAGCGCCTGACAAAAGCAAAGACAAAACGCGAGTGCCCCCTCCAGCGGCTCTGAACGTCAAGGAAAAAAGCAACGAGACGAGAAACAAAACGCGGAAATAAAGACACGCTCCTTTGTCGGCTTAATAAAAGCTCCGCCGCCGGCGGCGAGCCGTTAAAACGGCCGCCTCTGGCTCGCCGGCTCCCTCTACGTGTATCAGGATAAATTGACGGGAGAAGCGACCAATTAGCGAGCCAGCGACGAGTTAACCTTCGGCGCGGAAATTCGCGCAAGCAATTTCCGCGCGTAGGCCTCGGAGAGCGGCGACGGGCAGGGAGAGCGGGCTATTAGTTGCGGCGAGTTGCCGCTATGCAGCTACTTTGCCGAGTTCCCGGCTGACTTTGGCCGGGCCGTGCGGTTGGATTGATTTGGCAGTGTCGCTCGGTGGGGGGTCTTGATTTGGCCATTGTTGAGGAAGAGCGGGATGGAGGTGGGATAGGTTTTATTACAATTTCTGGGTTGTATGGGGGTTAAGAGGATATTATAATAATAATTAAAGGAAAATTTGTGTATGTGTACATATTTAAAATACTTTACATTTTGATAAAATAAAAATAATAAAAGAAATTGTACCACTTTAAATCTGTAGGGTACGGATTTGTTAAGTTTATTTTGTGTAAAAGAGAGATAGTAGGATAAACGTTTATTTTAAGGTAGACTTGAAGAAGCCTTTTCGTTTATTTTAAGGTTTAACCAAAACTTAACTAATCTAAGCTACGCAAGTATTAATTCAATTCCCTTGCTTACAACTTCGTCATTTATCGATTGAGCTGCTAGACTAGGGCTGTATATGCTGAGGTACCTCTTGGTCTTCTTCTTTCCATTTTTAATCCCAAGAAGGGGAAATATTTGTCGAGGCAAACTAAGTTGGGACGATGCTATTAAGAATTAAGTCAGTTTGCGGGGTTCGCGCAACTGCGAGACGCGCGGAATATTAAATATTTACCCGATTGCCCGTTTAGCTCAGAGTTTCGTTAAGACTATGTGTTTGTGTTTCGATCGTTTGATTTTTAGTGACAGCTTCATCTTCTTGGCTGCAAGGTGAAACTTTCGTGTAATCCATTTGTGAGTGTCAGAAAATATTCGCGATACGTATATAAGCGAAAAATACGCGGCCATGAAAAATTTTTGAATTATCGGATTTTTCAGCAAAAATTTACGCTCTACCAAAATTGTTGAGTCAGAAGATATCATATCAGGCTTCAAGATGTATCTGTAAATATTGAGCTTTCAGATATTTTTCGAAGATTATTATGACATAAAATTTTCAAATACGATTTAGTTCAAGGAGATCTTTTATAACCATTGTATTTTATGTGATCAAATTTTTTATGTATTTTCTTAAAGATGTAATTCGTTGCAAAATATACATTATTTCGTAAATGAAGATGTCTAAAAGTAACAATGATATAGCATCTTTCGAATGATACTGTATGGCTGACCCTGATTTTTTGCTTCAAAAAGTGTGAACTTTCAAAAAAACATCTAAAACGAGAATCGACCCTCTTCCCTCAAGGGAATGTGGAGAATGCTGTAGTCCCAGATTGTAAAACACGTCCATTTATTTTGCCTTTGCTGGTTTTGAAAAATCGTTCTTTTTTTCAGACTATTCCAAAACAATACATTTTCTTTAAAATAAAAAATACTTTTTGTACGTATAAAAGCCATGATTTATAACACCTTCATTTTCTTTTACTTTTTTATAATATAGATTCATCTGTTCTCTTTCATTTGTGTAAATATTTTTTTAAGACCAGATAAAAAGATACGGAATGATGAAAGCATTCCTTACATTACCGTCGTACCCACATTCCTACAATTTTATTTAATAATTTTTGTTATAACAAAAATTTTAAAAATAACTCGGACATTTTTAAAAGTGCATCGGACAATATTATCAGTTAATTTAAAAATTTTATGTTTTTGAAAAATACAAGAGATTTTCTACTTTTTTGCAACTATACAGTTATTTGGTAAAATTATAGAAGTTATAGTAAGATGTGAAGTGTGCATTAGGTAAATTTCCTCTGAGATTAAAATTTTATTCTATTTCAAAAAGACAAAACATGTAACTTTTTGATACGACTCATAATAAAGAGTGAAAATTGTGGAATAATTTTAACGTAATATGCTATTTTACGATAAAGTAAATCACCTTTTACTACCAATATTTGCAGAGATCCTATTTTCTCATAGTAGTTTTTTTGAGAGAAATATTTTTATGGCACATTGTAGTTTTTCATTAAAACTGCAACGTACCAGAAAGATATTTTGGCGAAATTAAAAACAACGGAAAAAAGTGGTTGCCAATAATTTCCAATGACAGGCCGGATTTCAAATTGCCTTAATATTCTTCTAACAACATGTCTATTTTATAATTGATTACACTTGTTTTCATTTGACAATGCAAAATATTATCAAAAAACAAAAAAATTCAACATCCGATTTTAAATTCATATTTAAAATAGAAAAAATGCAGCCTTCATAAATCAAAAATATTTTAAAAACCCTTTTAATCACACAACGTCCAAATTCTGTAAGTTCAGCAAATCCAGCCCCAGTTTAATAAATTCAATAACGCACTCTCGAAATCGCGCTCGATGCAAAAGACAAGCGCCTCCGCTTCGCACAAAACGGCCTGAAATTCAACTACACAGAACGCTCAGCCGCTTAAAACGGCCTGAAATTGACTCCGAAAGACAAATTGTTTTTTTCTTCTCGCGCATAGGCAGGCCACCTCTGAACCCTTCTCCATCTGTCCGTTTCCGGAGCGGCCCGATTCATCCCTACGCGAGCGCGCGTATACGTATTCGATTTCACGCAAGAGCCGTTCCATCTCTCCGGCCGATATACACACATGCCCGCGCGAGGAAATAATTCGGGCTTGGCGCTCGAAACGTCAGAATATTTTTTTATTTCCGATTGTTATAGCGCGACCGAAAATTCTTTTTATTCGGCCAGAAAATGTTTAGTCGCCTGGATTGTCCCTCTGACGCGCGTGCGTTCGAAATAATTGGCAAAAGGTGATCGAAAATATTGGCGAGTGCGTGGGCGAATCGATACGGTTTCTCGCGAGGGATTAAAATAACGATTGGCTGGGAAAAATCAGTGCGATAAACGGAGTGAGCGGTAATTAGACTTAACGAGTCCGTGGGTGTGTGGATTGGCTAAATGGTTTTTGCATTATAAAATAATCAGGGAAATCAACTATTTAATGGACAGTGCGTAATTGTTTGGATTGAATTAACTCATTGATTAAAAATTACTTGAAAGCCAATAATGAATATTCAGGTAAATGTTACGAATGCCAATTAATGTGAACGCAGATAAAAAGATCCGGTTGAGCTTTTAGAAATACAAATAATGTGATTACGTTTGTAAATTGCACAAATTAATAGTATTTCAAAATTGTTTATGGAAATTGAATAAATGAAACTCGATACCGAGAAAATTGATTCTTTATTAAATTTCGTTCTTTGCGCAAAAGTAAATTGGCGCATCTGAAAAAATATTCATCATGGAATAATTTTGTTGCAAACTTCGCTCCGCAAAACGTAAAAAATATGAAAATTGAAATTCAAAAATCAATATACACCTTGACGTTGGTGCAAAAATAATATTTCTCGCAACCCGTTCCCTATTTTTCAACAAACAAAAATTTACAATTAAAATCTACCAAAATTTAATAAAAATCCAGGCCGTGTTATTTTCCTCTCGACATTTTTCCCTTCGTGTGTACACCTGCGCACAAAAATCGACATTGTAATAACGTTGACGCAATTTTCATGCATGCTTATAAGTCATCAAACTCCTTTAGGCCATGCGTGCCCCCGACGCGTGAAATTTACATGTTACTTGTTTTAATCTTTGAGTAGGCGGGAGCTAAGTGCATTGCTTTCATGCCGAAGTGTTTAGAAACACAGGAAGGTGAAATAAAAAGAGAAAGAGAAAGAGAGAAATTTTAAAAAATGTAAGACTATCGGTTTACTAATTTTAGGATTTTCTGCGGTATAATGTTACATTTATAAAACAAAAAATTTAGCCATTATTTATTAAGAAGATTAAAGTGTTTATTCTGGCCTGTAAATTTTATAAACCGCATTAACGAAGATTTAGTAGGCTTTAATGTTATTTAAACCATGACAATAAAAAGAGATACCGGATTATATACGTAGATCATCTACTTTAATTTACGCACCATAAATAAATTACTTTTATTTTAGGATAAAATTTAATCTGTTTAGTACGTAAATATATAAACAAAATTGATAATTTAATAATAATTATAAAAGACTCGAAACAGAGCAAATATATTTCAAACGGAGAAATGATTTGCGATGGTGCTGTTCAGTTTTTCTTTATCACCATCTTTTTTGTTAATGAAGAAAAACTAAACAGCATCGTCCACAAATTATTTCTCCATTTAATAATAATTATAAAATAGTTTGAGAAAGTGTGGTTATATTTACTTAAATACTATCTCCAATTTGATGCTTCAAACTCTTACATAATTGAAATTATTTAGCTGCTATTCTAAACGTTAAAGGAGCTAAGCTCTTAAGTAATTATCTAACATACTTTTAGGGTAAGCATTACTCTATTGTTCTAACGGCTACCCTAATGTACTTCTATAATTAAATCTTCAGCCTCATAATTTCAAAATTTCCTCCAGTTATTATATAAATTACAGAAGTTGTAACTATAAATTTGACTGATTATTTAATAATATTTTAAATTTGTAAAGGACGGTATGGAAAATTAAAAAATAACCGTAACAGCAAAAATTACCATAAACAAAATTACTTACCCCCTTAAGCCTAACCAAAACACTTTAACCAAACATTTAATAATCAAAAATTAGCCTAAACCCAGAATAAACTTCCCATCACCCCAGCGTCCAAAAGCAACGACCCCTTACTTTTCCAATCCGCGGAATGGCCAAGCCTGCAATCGATGCGCCGATAAAACCGGTTAAATTTCCATCCGCGGAGGGGCCATTATCCGCACCGACGCGAGGGGGGCGGGTTAACTTCTCGACTCTCTCTCTCTCTCGCTTCGATCGCGTGACAGAATGACGGACTTGAAATCCCCGCCCGATGCTCCCTCACAATCAGCCTAATCGCCCGGCCCGTCGGCACATTAATAAAGCCCCGCCGAAATCAAATCGCGCCTCTCTCTCTCTCGCTCTCGCTTCATCAAAACCGCGCATCCATCACTTTGCCAGAGCTCACGCGCGAAAGCCGCGCAATAATCACTCGCGAGATTAGCGCCAATTTCCCAGCGGTGCGCTGCTGTTTGGCTGCAACGGGGGGTAGGATAACGCCGATTCGAGTGAGTTCATACGCAGGAGAGGGAGAAACGATAAAATTAATTAGGTTTGGTTGGCTGCTGTTGCGTTCGAGTGAGAGCGGCTCGTGTTCCGGGAAATTGAGGCGCACGATGTGGGTATTAGGAAGGAGAGAGAGAGAGAGAGAGAGTATACGGCGTGTCGGGAGGATTGGCCGTGAGATATTGGGCCCTGGGAGAGCCCAAGGTGCAGCTAGTGTTAAGGATTTGCCGGAGCTTGCGAGTACGTGTTGGGCTTTCGGAGAGGAGAGTTGATTTAACGATCCTTTCTGCCCGGGAGCATTGTTTCTTTTGTCCGGGCGCTGACTGGTGTTGAATTGAATGCAGCTGGGATTGTTTATGGGGAGAGTGGATAATTTAAGAGATGCGGGTGCTATTTGTCAATAAAAAGTTTAAAATTTCAAAATCTGTATTATTTTAAAATTTTAATGCATTTTTAATTATATATTCAATAAAAATGAATTATATAACGTAAAAGCAAAAAATTCAATGTAAATAGAGGGATAAATTTTTCATAAACCGGAGACAGATAATATCTACAGTAGCTCTTATGATTTTAACATCCAAGTAGCATACACTCCACTTCTCTTCTTTAAACTGCCATTAAACTCATTTTCACATTATTTTCAAACTGCAGTCGCTTCCAATTGATATCTAAGAGACGATTTGGCTGTGTTTCAGAATTTCTCTCTCCAGCTCCACTCATAACCCGCATATTTTCATGCGCAAAAACACTAGCGGTAAATCAAGCCAACGATCCGTATCTCTCGACGTTGTCTCAAAACTTTTGAAAGCCGCAAAACCGACTATTTCGAAAATTTTTGCAACAACCTACTGACTGCATTATCCCTTGGAGACATAAATCTCCATCTTCGTGGAGTTCTATTGTTGAAAATGCGAGAGTAGGAAGTGGATAATTGATTTTTGAATTATCTCCTCTAGTAGCTACTTATCTGAGCATTCAAGAGGACAACGTAAAAATAAATTGCTCATCTTCATCCTTGAACGTTCAATTGGAGGGATTCTTTTTATTTTGTTAATTGCAGTGCTTAATAATTGTGCTTTCATATTTACTGCTTTTTTACAATTCAAGAGAATAATGACATCTGTTAAAATCTAGATCGTACAAGATAGGTCAGTATAAATATTGAAATAAGCAACTTAACTTTAGTTAACGTAACTTAGTTTCAACTAAAGCTTTACTAAACTCAAATAGTGTATTTAATCTTAGTTCTCTCCAAAAGTTTATTTCATAAACATAGGACATTAGAAATAATGCATCCTTAACAAAGACCAACTTTTTAATGACCAAAATAAACAATAACCATATCACAGATCGCTAATAACCTCGACATCTCAAGCAAACAAGTATCTCAAAACAAGTTAAACCATCCGCGAACCAAACCCAGGCAAAAGAGCTCGCGCTCGGCGGCACTGGAAGCAATAATTCTGCGCGGCCCACGCGATAAAGCAGCCGGCGCTCATCCCGATAAGACAGAAACATTCATTACCGCATGACTTTCGCAATAACCGGCAGCTCTTTCCCGTTCCTTTGAGCCTTCACCCAGCACACGGCCACTAGCGAACCGCAAAATTTCGCGTCACCCTCGCGCATTAATCATCCGATGATTTCCAACCAGCTCGCCTCGGCCAGATCCCGATCTCTGAACAATAGCGCAGCCCGCGTTCCTATCCAGAGACGACAGAGCAGCAGTGGAGCTTCTCTCGTCTCTGATGAAAAAAGTGAGAGATAGCCAGTGAGCACGGCACATAAGGAAGTCGCGTAAGAGCGATGAATCCTGTTAAATCTGACGAGATGCCAATTGGCGTTGGGCCAGAGTGGGAGAGAAAGAGAGGGCGAAGAAGTCAAGTGTTTCGACAGCGAACACCACGCAACAGATATGCCACTTGTTACGTTTATGAAGGGGAGAGAGAGAGAGGCGCGAGGATCGTTATGGGCCGGCTCTCGCTCTTCCGCGTAATTTGCGAGAAGCCGGGGAATCGATGGCCATATGTGTGAGTATACAGCTGCGAGAGAGCCGGCTAGAATCGATACGGGCAGTTTCATTTGCTCGGCTTGTGTGTTGACACGAGTACAAGCCTTGAAGCATGCGTGCGAAATTACGACAAACGCGAGACGATGTGTTCTTAGGGCTTGCTGGGGAGGAGATCTAGTACTGATTGTTGCTTTAGAAGGTAGCTGTTGTCATCTTTTTTTCTTAAGATTGCTTATTACTGAGTGGGTTACCAAAAATGGTTAAGTTAAGGATAAACTTATGCAAATGTTTGAAGTTATAATAAACAACAAAGTGCGAAGACTAAAATGAAAAATCTAGCGAAAACCCTTTATGGAAGTGGAAATGCAAGGAATTTCTTTCATTGAAACTATATGGCTATTTTGCATATTTTGAAATATACTATTTCACAATTTTGAATGTTCAAGTTTGGTTGTTTAGAGTTGCAACTGCGTTCGCAAACATTTAACTTCTGCAAACTTGGGTTTACTCGGTTCTAATACAGATAATTCAAATTTAGCGTCACCTTGCATAAATCAGGCAACATATTTGAATAATTAAATTAGACTATCTGAAAATTTAATTCTTCGTTACTACATATGATGAATACAACAATATTATTTAAGAAACTTAATTTATGTAACAGTATGGAAATTATATGATGAGCCTCCTCTTAGGTGTGAAATGAGACAAGAAAACATGTAGTGATAATTAAAATGATTAAGATATTGGCTAAATAGTTTATAACATTATGCAGTTTATGAATATGAAGAAACTACATTATTATTTGGATACATACACTTGAGTTGCTAGAACCTTCCATTAAATAACTTTTAGAGCTCATAATTTATATGGCAATTAAGAATTTTTTTATTAAACATTCCTTGCAACATCATAAAGAATTTTTCTTATATAGATGTCTTTTCGTGGAAAATTTTAGCCATAGAAGCACGAAAAATATACACGTACTTTTGATTTAGTATATGATTCATCTTCATAAAAGATGAAAGGTTCAATAACATTTCTTTAAAAAGATTTTCCTTTAAGGGATCG
>JAPYZB010001398.1:0-15189 GCA_030522745.1 Eupelmus kiefferi | reverse complement strand
AACGACCTCTCTTACTTAAATAGACTTATACGATTAATTTTAAAGGAAATCCTTGAGTGGTTAACTTTTAGATACTTTTCCATTGTCATTTACTATAGCCTACTTCAATAATATTTTTATCTGTAAATATTTGAATCTATAAGGTTAAATAGTTTGGAATCGAAAAATTTCTTTGATCGCTGCTATTATTTTCTTTAGTATGTATATCGTTGTATGAAAAAAGAAAAAATGTAATAAATTTTCATTAATTGCCTAATATATCTTAAATGTAATAAATTTTCATTAATTGCCTAATATATCTTATAGTTTGTAACATTATACGATATTTTGCTTTTTGGTAATGTTCCCAGTTAACATTTCCAATAGCGTTTGTTTCCTTCCAATTGCTGAGCTTAGCCTGCTCCGTACATTTTATTACTTCGAGGAATGTAGCAGTAATTCTCTTTTAAAGTTCAGTAACAAGCTTTACAAAAAGAGAAAAAGAAAAGCAGAATTTCAAAGAGAAATAAAAAGATATATCCTTAATTAAGTTTTACCTTTTTTTTAAGTTTGAAAAGAAATAGCTGACAGTTTTTTTTTGCAGAATGGTGTAAGTGACTTTAATACAAAAATCTAGTTAGTTGCTGTTAGTGTACAAAAGTTTTTCCCGTAGCAACTTTCTAAATCAAATTTTTTGGAACCAAAACCAAAGCGGCTTTTCTTGCAAAATACAAACTGCACGTTCCATTATGAAAATATACGCATTTTCCAACTTATAAAAACAAGAATCTCTTTAACTCGAGAAAACAAGAAACTCCAAGCTTTAACATTCAACAACTTTGTACCACTACACTCGAGAGTAAAAATCACAAGTTCTCCCCCTCAAAACATTTCTCTCTCTAAGTCGACAAGCAATAATCGCGCGCGATAACCCATACCCTTCCATTTTCAAAAAAAAGCCTCCAACCAAATGAAAGTGTCAAGCCGTCCTCCAATTCCAGCGAAAGAATTCCTCTATCTCGCGGCGCGATATTGGTTATTAATTCTCCAGCCGGCCCCGAGAGCCACAATCATCTCGGCGCGCGCTCTCGCGTTATACATCCCCCGCATTCCTCGCGAGGCATTAAATCATCGTTTGTACAACTAATTGGAAAAGCCGCGCGTCACCGATGATATAACCGGCGCTCGCGGGCGCGCCACTAGCCGCCCTCGGCGTGTCGCGTTGCGTAAAAGCTCGCCGTCGCTCCTTCTTAGTGCCATAACTCGCGCGCGGCCCTACACTCGCGTCGAAAGCTCGCAAGCTCGCCAGGAAAAATCGAGGGAAAAGGTAGAAGCCGGGAATTTGGAGTATTTCGGCGAGACTGGAAGAATATGGGGCACGTGCAGGAGCGAAAGGGAGATAAAAGAAGAAAAAAATAAAGGCGCGAGCAAAGTGTGCATTCGGTATGCGCCCGCGTAGGGGTTTCCGTGTCTTCGACGTTTCCGGAAATTTATATACGCACGCGCGAGCTATATCCCCGCGCGCTCTCTCGAGCTTCTCCGTGTATATAGAAGCTCTCTGGCGCCCGCGCGGCTGGCGATATAACTTCCGGCGTAAATCCTAATAACGTCTAATTTGTAGGCGGCGCGGAATCCCGCCAGCGAGCGAGCTTGCGAACTTTCGCGTAAAAACTTAGCGGCGCGCGGGCGCGTTTTAGAGGACAACGGGGAAGCGTTAAGATATTAAAAGGTCATTTGCGCTAAGCGAACAGCGGCCACCCCCTCGCTCCGGGGGATAATATATCAAATGAATTTGTTTTCCCTATTATTTAATTACGGCAGTCCCTATCGCAAGCTCGCAAGCACGCGTTTTCGTTTTCGTTTCAACTTAATTAACTGCGAATTGAAATTTCCACTCGCGAGCGAGTCCGGGCGGCGCGGGCTTCCCAGCCAGGCCAGCGAGCACGCGAATTTGTAGATAGTCTAATTAGTTATGGCGGCTTCGGCTCCGAGCGTAATTAGGATGGGGCAACGGAAGAAAAAACAAACGCGCCGGTACGGCCGCGCTATCTGGCTAAATGCGTTTGCTTACTTGCGCCGGCTGAAACTCTTGGAACGTAAATTGGCGATGGTTTGCGGTTTGTCGGCTGGTTATTAATCGAGAGCGTTGTAGATAAATTTTCTGTATTATGGATTAATTGTAATTCAATTTTAATGGAAAATAAATGGAAAATTCGTAAAACCTGAGTGAGGAATTAAAAGATACTTTTTATTGAAGTCTTTCATAATATTAACGACTTTATTTTAATTGTTTCTTTAATGTGAAAAATCTTTTAAACAAGTTACGCTCTTATATTCATAGTTTCGCGATCGTTTGTCGCTGAATCTATTCTCATTGCACCTGAAGTTGATAAAGTTCTTTTCCCTCCCGTGTATATTAAATCCGCTGTTCCTCTTCCGGAACTCGAAGCAACTTCCATTACTCGACTTTTCATCTCGAAAACGTGAAAGTCCATCTTATTTTACGAGCGGGACTGTCGCTTTATTTTTATTTTTAACCAAATCTCGGTGGCAGTAAAATAAGGACACTGACAAACTACATCCCCCCTCCTCCCTCTTCGGAAAATAAACGTCATTGGCCCGTCTAGCCTGAAAACCTCCGGCTATACAGCTCGAAAGTCACAAAACAGCGTCACCTTCCCTCACTAAGAAGGATCCGCCGCCCGCTCTAGCTCAGCGTAATTAAGTATACAGTACAAAGCGGCGACGTGAGCTCGCCGAGGCGCGTCGACCCTTTTCCGACTTCGATACACATAATCCGTCATTCGTTCATAATGGCCGATCCGTCACGCCTACGTAATTCGCGCGGCAGCCAAGAAAGTTCGCTGCGGCTTTTGCCTCATGCTATCCGGCTCTGTACTGTCGTCGAATACAAAAACACGGCTACTCTATTACGCAAGGATCTTGGATAAAGGAAAATAATAAAAAGGAGAAGGGAAAAAGCGCGGGCAAAGGAGGAGGACGTGAGGGTAGAGGCGAGGAGGAAAATGCGCGGCTGCTGCTGCTGGGGGAAAAAAAGAGGAAAAGTTATAGGGATAGTCTATTACCCGGAGAGCTGCAGTCGAGTTCAGGGCTGCATGTTGCGGCGTAAGCGAGGTAATGGCGGGGGCCATTGTACCTCGTTGTCGATCAGCGGCGACGTTAATGCTACGGCGCCCAGCTGGAATCTAATATTCTATGGCGCCGGCGAGCCTTACGTTATTTTAATAACATTTTGTCTTTGCGTAATTGCTGTATTAATGGGAGTATTGGATGCGTGCGTGTGGTTTTTTTATGTGGGCTGGGACAAATTTTTGTGTTTTTTTTCGTTTTAATTTTTAAAGATTTTAAGGTTTTTTTTCATATTTTTAAAGCCGGAGTAGAATATTTTATGGTAAAAAGCATCAACGATATTAAGTCTTATATTGTATTATGAAAAAGGTATTGTTTAAATTTAATTAAATCCGTTATCGGTCATGAATTATTATATTTATTAAATGAAATAATTTAATATTTATATAAATACTTAAAAAAAAGTATCTTTATAATTATGTATAATAAGTACATAAAAGATTGTATAGAAATATTCTGATGCGACTTATTTTTTACAAATTTCATAAGGAATTTAATTTCATAATTTAGAAATATGAGCAATATGTAAAAGAAAAACCGGCTTCAAACTTACTATGTCGTCTTTTAATTTAATAAGCTCCAGTAGTATGTAGAGTAATGATGATCAGCATGGCGCTCACGTCATGCAAGATTACGTTAGTCTGGCGCGCTTCTAGTCAGGTTGTCTTGCTGATGAATTTTAAGCCCAACGTTGCAAGTTTATAGACAGACACGTCGAAAAGAAAAGAAAGAAGCAAATATAATACATATTTATCTTAGTTTTAGTAATTTGATCTATTATTTGAAATATAAAAGTCTATTAAATTCACAATTTTTCAAAAGAAGCCTTAAAAATTTATAAAATAAATCATCCATACTTCTAAATAAGAAATCTAAAAGGATCCCTGAAACTTTTATTCCCTTCCAAGTTTCAGTCATTATTTTCTTCCCTTCATAAATCAATTAATTTTAATGAATGTCAATTACCTTTCACATCCGGCAACTCGCACACAAACACGCGCCGCTATATATCAGCAGCAGCATTCGCGCAGCGTAGTTACTTTTCCCGCGTGTACAGGACATTAATAATCTGCGCGGGAGTAACAGGAACGCGGAGGTAGATTTTCGATGTCAGCCAGCTTGGCGTAAAAAAGAAAACGGCGCTGTAGCGTTGATTACGCTTAGAACCAGCGGGCGAGTATGCACATTTTATGGGTGCAGATATACTCGGGCTCTGCGGGCCATACACCTGCTTTTAGAGGCCAAGAAGAAATTCGCAGGGGCATGTACAAGAGGGTCTCGAATAGGTCGTGAAAGAGAATTCGGAAACAAGCTCAGGAGAAATCGAAACTGGCAAACGGATGGCGCAGAAAAGTTCTTTTAGGGGCTGCTTTATTAGATGCTACACTTTTAGAAATTATTTACTGTTGGATTTACTGAAAATTATTTTTTTTTTTTAATGGATAATTTATTCTATTTTTAATATAATCTCGTTTTGATTTAAATATAAAAAGAGAAAAGTACAAGTTTTGAATATTTAACATAACTTAACACAAGTACTTTAAAAAAGATTATTTTTAAATCGTATAAATATAAGTATATATATATATATTTTGAAGTTTTACGTTCTTTTAAAAAAATATATTTAGAGTATTTTTACATAGTTTAAAAAACTTGTAAAAAAATTACTTTCAGTAACACTGAAAGTAATTTTTTTTCACTAAGTATCAAATAGTTATAAAAATATACTTTTGTCAAGTATTTTAGTAGATTTAAAGTATACAACCACAAGTAATTTTGACAATATACTTGAAAAAATTTTCTAGTGAATCTTGTTAATCTCCGTGTTTTACTATTTTGAAATTTTGTATCAATATTGCAGAACCAATTAAATCAGATACAAACTCTTATAATGCTTTTTTGACAAAATTAAGTTTTCTCAGTACTGGTGCACTGACCTTATCCGATTTTTTTTCTTTTTAGTTCAGTGGAGCGAGAACTGTTTTTGTTGAACTTTAGACCACTTAATGTTGACTAATTATTCTAACAAAAAGTTCGTAATAAAATGTATTTCTGTAAAAAAAAAACAACTTAAGAGTTTTTTGCACTATCTAACTCTTGCAAGATCGACAAATAACTTCCAAAATACAGTACTTGAACTATTTGTACTTTTATGTTCGTATTGAAGTACATTCGAATGTACATACTCGTACTTGTATAGATACTTTCGAATTTCGGGAAAACGTATAAAATTCGAATTTCTTTTTCATCACTGGATAAAAACAAACAATTCAATATCCTGTAAAAATACTTTTTTTCAGCAGCTTTTTCGTAATAAAAATCTCATGTATTTTTGAATATTATAATTGTAATTGTTATCATGGGTTTGTTTCCCTAATAGAGATTCAAATTTATTCCGAGAACTACTTTAAATAATACATTTACTCTGAAGCAGCTTTTGTCAGTTTTATATTACACGTTATTATGTTGAATTATAAATCAACGATCTTATCTGATTTATAATCTTATTTGAATTATAGCAAATAAACATAATTAACTGCAATCGGTTACCTTTTTATTGCAGATATGGCGGTCCTGATACAAATGAAGTGACGGAAAAGTTTAATATAGATTGGGGAACTTATTTGGTAACAAATAAAAGCATAATCTACGCATCAATCGACGGTAGAGGCACAGGACTGAAAGGCAATAGCATGATGTTTTCAGTATACAGAAATTTGGGAACAGTGGAAGTTATGGATCAAATAAATATTACAAGGTAAGATAAGCTTTTTCATATCCATTAAATATATTTACCTCGTGTACAATAAATTTCTTTTATAGATAGCTTCTATCTAAATAAATTATGCATATAAAACGTAAACAACTAGTATGTAAAATTGGACTTTTTTGCATATACAGTTAAAAACATAATTGAAAGTATGTATTACTGTGACCGACCAGTGTAATTAAAACTAACAAGTATTAAAGACTTTTGATTAGTATTAAATAATAAGTAAATACAAAATATTTATGTACACAAACGGCACATTAAATTTTAAAAACATTATTAAAGCTAATAAAATTATCCAAATTAATGCTTGAGCTATATTATAGTTAATAAAAGTAGAACATCACCTTTAATAATTAACGACGGCGCACTAAACATAGAGTTATTAAGCTTTAGGACTACCTGAGTAATATTACGCTATAATCAATAGCTACCTTAAATTATATAATCTTATACCTGTCACTCAGATAGACGCGTAATCGCGCGCTATACGTAAACTTTCATCGACCGCGGCGCGGCGATATTCTGAAGGCGAATCGCATTAAGCTAACAAAGCGCACGCCGCCTTAATTAATTCTGAATCTGATTGATTAGTGACGCTATTAAGACGAAATTAAATGCTTTCGAGCCTGAAATTAAATTCCATCAAGAAATATGAACAGTCCCAGAAATCTGGTCAAATTTCACCGGCTCTTACAAATTTTAAATCTTATTTACTTGTACACTCGGACACAATTCATACAGGAAACCCTCGAAAAATAAAAGCAAGCAATAATTTCAACAGTACACACACGAGCAATCCGTTTCTTTACTTCCAAAGTTGCGCATTATGTGGATGAGACCAGCACGCGGTGAGAGAGAAAGAACGTGAGATAGAGCGCGTATATGGGCCGAAAGTAAAACCGTAAACTAGCTAAAAGCGCGCGGCGCGCGCAAAGAGACAAACAAACGCTGGAAAAGGGTTTGACTTTCGGCTCTCTCTGCGCGCTTAAGTCCGGCGCGCGGGTCGAAAGTCGCTGCGCAACTTTAAATCCCATACCTTCTCCTGGTAAACGCGGAAAGTTGCGCAGAAAGTCCGATACGCATCGCTCGTGTCCCGCGAGCAAAAGGAGAGCTATATGTACAGCCACGGCGCGACGATGATAAAACTCGTCGAGACTCGGGGAGTAAGTAGCGAGCTCGAGAAAGAGAAAAATCAAAGGCGTATACGTCCGTGTTGCAGCGAATCGAAGCTATACGGGAACAGCAAAGTAATCCCGCACGCGCGTAACTAACTTCTAACACCTAATCCCGCGTTGCTGCGCCCGTTAAATTAACCACTTCCTTCTTCTTCCGCCTCGCTCTCTCTCTCTCTCGACAAGCTCACGGCTTCGTTTTTTCCCGCGGCGTTCCTCATTTCTCTTTTCTTCGCTCGCGCGCGAGCGCAGCTCCCTCGCCGCGCTGCAATTCTCGAGAGGAATAAGGAAACGTTAACAAGAAGAAAATTGCTCCTAACTTTGTCTAAATTTATCGGACCGTCTCTCTCTCTCTCTCCCTTCGGCCCCCTTTTCCGCCTTTTGCTTCCTCTTTTCGCGCCCCCCGCGCTTTCTCATTCCAACGGCCTCACCGCGCAGCGCGCGAACCTCGTCCGAGGTAATTTATTACGATAGACGCCGCCGCCACCACCACCGCACCAACCGAGGAACAGGAGAGAGAAAGAGAGAGAGAGAGAGTAAGTGAAGAGTCAAGCAGCAGCAGCAGGCGGCAAAGCCAATGCAAGAAACTCCTGGGATCCTCTTACTCTCTGCTTATCTCATTTCTCTCGAGGGCCGTCGACAAAATTAGTCTACTGCTGCAAATTGTATTGCACTGATTTGATAAACAGTTGGCTCTCTCTCGCCGGCCGGCGGGGATGTTGGACTGATTTATTGTAAACTACGTGATTCCCCTGGATTTATGCCTGCGCCGCGGTCATTTTATTTTCAAGGCCCGCTGGCCTGCTGGCTGAAGCTGAAAAAGACTTGCAAATGCATTACGGGATTTCGAGGGTTTAGGAAGTAATGGATATAGACGCGTAGCTGCGAAGTTGTTGATTTAGGGATTCAGCTAGTTACGACTACTTCCTGTATATGTTTATTTTACTACGCAAGAGCAAAGTGGCTATTAATTTTAACTTGCGCGTCACTACGAATACGGCCTATACTTTATGAATAGACAGTACAATGTCGAATTTACTGAAGCTTTGAAAATTAGGAAAGATCTTCGACAAGGTTTAAAAATGACATAAAGTAAATTTAAAATCTACTTACAGTGCTGATTAATATTAAACCAACATTAAAAATTTCAAGGCCAACATTTTAAACAAATTAAACTACACCTCCGAAAAAATCTCTCATTAAATTTCTTCGCATTCAAAAATATCGCATTACTCCGACTTTTCATCCGTCTCCGCTAACCCGCAAAAAGCGACACCTAGCGTTCGGCCGACTAGCCTTCGTTAAAGTCATTCTCATTCTACCGGCTAAGTCAGCCGCATTTACGCTGGCAAAGAGCCTGTCTACTTCTCTAGCTGACTTTCTGCGCTCCGACGACCTGACGCAGAATCTCCAGAAACAATAACCTGCGCGAATATATAGACGAGAAAGAGAATCCGCGTTGCGTTTCGCCGCTCCCGTGAAATGTTTTAGCTCGCGCAGGCCGAAAAAGCGTGCAAAGATGAAAGCGCTTTCTTCAATCTTGTCCTCGATCCCTCGGAGGCGCTATGCTAAAGTTGGGATTTATGTGACCGTGGGAAAAGTTTTGTTTTTTTTTTTTTTTGTACTGAAACGTTAAAGTGTAGGTGGAAATTTGTTGGGATCTTGGAATCTCGGTTGAAATTATATCTGTTGAAATTAGTTTTGAAAAGTTACTTTTTTTATTCCAAGGTGGCGACAATTAGTTGTTAAGCTTTTATCTGTATAATAAAGAGCGATTTATACCGTTACTTTTCCTACGAGGGATACAAATTTTAAGGAAGAAAGAAGTGGGAGAGCTAGGCTATATTTTAACAAGATGTAGTGATTCGGTCGGGATACGGGAGCATTAGGGGTCGGATTCACAAACATATAAATTGCCTTGTGCTGGTCTAACTTTGACAGTATCTAGATATTTTATTTGAATTTAAGATAGATATATGTGTAAATAAAGCAATCGTGAATGAAAAATTCATAGTTAATTTATTTTGATATTATGTTGATGTAATATTTATGTTAAGCGTTTGGGATTAATATTTCACAAGATATTTTTTTAGACTTAGTAAAAGCTAGTTGATATTAGTTTCAAAAATACTCTGACAATATGTCTGGTTACTGAATAGTATAATTGGGTTATACATTTGTAAGATGTGAAGGCTCGTAATAAAGGGATAATTATAATTAAATTATAATGCACAGTGATGGACATAATAAAGCTTGAAATTTTGCCAAAAATGAATTTGAAGGTGATGAGACAACAAGAGAAATGCAATATTATATTATTGCGTGAATAATGGTCAATCACTTAATTATTTTTAACTTGATGAATTATGCTTTTTGTATTCAAAAGACTTATATAGATATTCTATTTGATTACAAATAAATACATTAGCGAAATATTAATTATTTGAAATTGTAATTAAGAGTATTCAATAAAATAATAGAATTCACTCTATCCATTAGAAATTTATTTTATTTAGAAATGAATTCAATTTAGAATACAATTCATTAAAATTGTTTATTAATTAATTCATCATTGGTAACATCAACTGCGTCATAAATTTTATGCCTTTTATTGAAGTCCAAATGTCATACTGTTAGCGTTTATAGTATTTTCATTACATATAAAAAAGTTGATAAAAATTTTGATTTTTTTAAATTTCTTGCAATTTTCTCCATAATTATGGAGAAAATATATAATAAGTTTTATAATTAATTTATAAAACTTAAATAAACCTATTCATCATTTCTTTATTCTCAATCGTTTTTGCTTCTTTTTATCTCATCTTATCCTACATAGCATCTACAATAGAAACTAGATAAAACTATTATTGAGAACGATTTTATCGAAGGTATTACGGTCAATAGTGAGTAAAACTTGCGAACAATAAAATACCGCATTGTTATTAAGTAATAAAGAGGGCAAAAGAATTGAATGAGACCATATAAGATCCATTGACAATAGGACTTATAACGGCAATAAAAAGAAAAGCAAGCCTCTAAACCCCCCAAAAGGGAGAGAAGCACGGAAATATCAAGCGGAAGAAAACAGGCACCCGTCTACGTATATACATATATAGCGACGGTATAATAAGAAAGAAAAGGCGAATAATAAAGATAAGATCCACCATTGGATCTGACAAATTAAATATCGGATACCACACTATTGTGAGAAGGAATTTCAAATTGATGAAGGATGCGGAACATTTTCAGCGTCTTACG
The DNA here is from genome assembly GCA_030522745.1 of Eupelmus kiefferi. Lineage (NCBI taxonomy): Eukaryota > Metazoa > Arthropoda > Insecta > Hymenoptera > Eupelmidae > Eupelmus > Eupelmus kiefferi. Next base: position 4,857 of record JAPYZB010001398.1, on the reverse strand, counting down.
CCTCCCATTTATTGCTGTAGCTTTGAATTGGTATTTGAATTAAACAAAAACAGCAGATTTCTATAAAAATTCATCATAAAATTTAAATAATACAAACATAATAAAAACCAAACATATTCGAATTAATAAAATTTTAAATTTGTAATTACTTTTCTTTTTAAAAAATAATATTAATAGCCTAACATGAAAAATTTACAGGCATTTACAAACTAACTTCCCGTTCATCGATCAATCGAGGACCGCGATATGGGGCTGGAGTTACGGTGGCTACGTGTCGGGCATGGCGCTGGCAATGGATTTCGATGGAATTTTCAAATGCGGCATGTCAGTGGCACCAGTGACCGATTGGACACTTTACGGTAAGAGCGATGCTTTTGATAAATTCCACATATATCGTGCCTCCTGCAAACTTGTGCACTTAGCTTAAAAACATTATTCTGTTACTGAAGCAAAAGGCAAAAATGTTCTTTGATTTTTGTGAACTAGTTGACGTAGATTTTTAGTATAAAATTATTTTTGTTTAAAAGACTTCAGCATTTTTTATGTCATTCTAAACTGTACTTCGATCTAATACCAAAATTTATATATTTTTCACTCATTATTACTAACTTCTTTTGTCACCATTTTATTGACTATCGTTATCAGATGAAAATTCATTAATCTCACCCTGACATATCTTAAGCCTCTGATTAATTAAAGAACTGCATTTAATTACAGATTCAGTATATACGGAAAGATTCATGGGCTTGCCCAGTGTTAGCGACAATCTTGGGGGCTACGATCAGAGTCAGCTCCTTAACAAAGTCGACAATATCAAGAATAAGGGATATTATTTGATACACGGCACTCTAGATGATAACGTTCATTACCAGCAATCGATGCTGCTCGCCAAAATGCTTGAACAAAAGGATATTCTGTTTAGGCAACAGGTAGGTCTTATGTAGTTTAAAAATTGAAATGCATTTAGAAAAATCGAATTTTAAAAATATAGATTTAGTAATAAGATCATTTTTTTTTTGTTTATTGTAGAATAAATTCTTGTGAATTGCTATTTTATTACTATACTAAATGTTTTTTTATTCAAGTAAATTTTTATTAATTCTTACAATTAAATATAAAATTACATAAAATTTATAATTTATATTTTTTTAACATTTCTTTTTTAGACATACACTGACGAAACTCACGACATTGCACGAATGCGTCTGCACCTGTATCACTCAATGGAAAACTTCCTGGACGAATGCTTCAAATCATCGTGATTGGAAAATGGCCTACATTATCGCTAAATGCGTTGTATGATCTGTACATAGATGTGTACAATAATGTAACATGAATGTGTAAATAGTAGGTTCCAGAATGACAGGTAGTGAAAAAGGCAGTCGTTAGTTGAGAAAACCGCGTGTGAAGAAGCATTTTTCATATTTTTTATGAATTACAAAATAATCATGCTGAGATGAGATAATGTGAAACTAGTTGAGATTCTACGTGAATGAATTTATATTGTCCAGTAAAGCGAACCCTTACGCTATTGTAATCCGTACTTATTAACTGTTAGTGGTTAAATTTGACTTTTAATCGGTTTTATAAAACGAACAATGTTATATATATTATTGTAAAAGAGCGAATAAGAATTTTCTATATATTGTTGTATTTTAAATTTATTGAAGTCAAAGCCAAGTCCATACATAAGAATTGTGAAATTAGATTCTTATTGTTAACGATTCAGATACGAGACTTTAAGTTCCTTAAGGACCTTTCTATTTTTTTTTATGTTAATGGTGTGATCGATGATTTATTAAATATCATTATTATCATAAACTAACATTTCATAATATGACGAATATTGTGATATACTGTACGATAGCGTATATGTATATACGAAAATATTACAGATTTCAGCGACTCAAAGTTTTTTAATCCAACAAGGACCATTACCACATTTTTGAGAATTAATCAAAATAAATTTATTAAAAAACTTGTTAACTTTTAATATTTGAGGTCTTTAAATAATGTACATACAAGTCTTTATCAAAGCGCAATCAAGCTAAACTTTAATAGGATCTGTTTTAGCAGACCTTCAGTAACATTTAAGAGCCGCTTGTATAATCAACATCAATTATTTGTTAAATGTAAAACAAATAAAGGTCTATATTTTATTAAAAGTCTTTTTAATTCCTAAACCTTGATCTATATTCTAATAAATTTTTAGTTTTCAATAAGAAACTGTTCAGACAAAAATTTATAAATATTTACGATAATATTACTACAGGCTTCTATCTGTAAATAACTATGTATCTGTTTCTCAAAAAGTCTTTCAATTTATTTATTATTAAATTAATTTTGAAATCTATCAAAGTACAATATTACACGTTAGTAAAATAAACTTACTAATAGAACTTTTTTTAAAGGAAAAATATTGGTTTGTATATTAATAAGTAATATTAGAATTTATCACTTCATTCAAATTATTACATTTAGTACTAATATTAAATAATTAGTTAACAACAATTAACAGCTGGGTATAATGTGATAATCAGTAGTAATATCAGGATGCGGTCGGTCGGCGAACTGTTTTATGACGACTTTAGTAAAATCATATTGCGTCCATAAATTCTTGACAAATTAATTTAAGTGTTTATAAAGAAAAAGCAATTTTTATTTACTAGCGATTCGTAGTAAAAATATTGCTCATTCAATATCTTAAAATTTTCCTCAGTTATTTAGAAATCTCTAATAAAATATAATTTAAACGGTGCGTCTTTTGTTTTTCTTCATTATTTTGAATAAATCTCAAAAAAAGTATAACACGAAGTAAATGAAACAGAGTAAATAAAGTAAACCACGTAATATAAATTTACTCTATTTTACGATTCCACAGAATACATCACATTTTTCCTCTCTTTCCAATCAATATAATTAATCAAACTATTGAACCTACATTAATAAAAAGTCACAAAGCGCATGCATCACATACGCACAAATAGCTCATAAAAACTGAACCAAATTTCTGCTTTAAAAATGTGTGAGCAGACACTTTCTCTTATTTTCTTCCAGGAAGCCTGTCTATTTGTATTTTTACGCTACCGCAGTGCCCATTATCGACAGCTGGTCGTCCTTTCATGCAATATGCAAGCGTTGCATTTCTTGTGGATTTCGTGTTCACCAGCCACAATAACATGCGCATTTGAGCCAGTCCACTCTGAGATCTCAAAGCTTGGCTAGGCCAGTTTTCCTTTATTAGATTTTCGCTTGTCGGTTTTCCAAGGTCATTTTGGCTTTCTTTCTCAAATGCTGGCGAAGCAACTCTCTCTTTATGTTTATATGCGATCGTATTCGTTTACGGGAAATTCGACCGCAAGTTTAACATTTTCAGAATTAACTTAAAATTTCTGTAGATTTTAGAAGATTTAAGTTTACTAGAAAACTGAGAAAGTTAAATTTAATATGTTAATATCTGTATTGCTTATATTAAGAACAATTTATTCAAAATTTAGTGCTGCGTTTAATTTAAATAAAAAAATATTTCGAAGGCAAAATATTTAGCAAAGACTCTATTCAAGAAATTTCAAAGTTTAAGATGGTTCTTAAAACAGATAGTAAATCAATAAAAGTTTTATGAATTCGATTAAACCTTCTAATTAAATATTCATTTTTCTCTCAGTGTATAATAAATCAATGAATTTACAAATCTCTTAACAAAATGTTTTTTTGTGATATGATTTCATTAAAAACGTCTTTGACTGAGCATCTTCGACTCATATCAATTAATCCCTATACATAAGTTATTTATTGCTTGATAAGAATGCTTTAGTCAATTTTTGCATATCCTTCACACTATGTACACAATTTAACCAGGACACTTTCCTAACTTTTTATTTTACATCCTCCCTCTCTATTAAATCAAAAAAAATCTACCAGTTATACACTCAAAAGCAAGCAAAAAACACCACCCTCCCCTTCAACAATAAACCCGCGTAATTCAACAGCGCAGTCCGGCCATAACAGCTCCAACCAGCGCAACGACCGATTCGACTCTTACATATACACCCCCGCCCCACATCCTCGAGCGCGCGCGCTTGCATTTGCATACATCGATACACAGAGCTTGCGCCGTCTATTTGCATACAACTACTGCAAGCACACATCCGATGAGGATTGCGCGCGAGGCTTAAGCTCCTCGGAGGAGCCAGCCAGCCGGCCCTGCGCCAAGCCACGCCGCATGCGGGACTACGGCAATGTACGTGTGCAGTTACGCATATTGCACCATTGGGAGGGAGATAGCCGCTTGCAAGCTCCATATCGCAAGCTCTCCGGGCGCGCCCAGAGCGATGATCTTGAGCGACGATTTCTAACGCGCGATTAAGTGCCGCTGATTCTGACGTGCAGCTTCTCTTTTGCCGCGATTTCTCCCTTTTACTATGGGCTTTATGCGTGAGCGCTGGACTGCGCGGAATTGTTGCAAGCTTGGAATTGAGAATGCAGAGGGTATTGCGCGCCGCTGGGATTACGCGGCTGGCTGGGATTACGCGGCTGGGGCTTCGTAAACTACGAGTGCGATTGAGATAGCGCTGGACTGAAGGTAATTTCGGATGGGGTACTGAAGGTTTTGTTTCGAGCTGGAGTAGTTGCGTCTTTTTAATGGGGATGGTTTGTGATAGTGAGAATTTTTTGGGGGTGGGGGTGGTTTTTGATGGATTTTTGGGCGGCGTAGTTGCATGTTTCCGTGTGCACCGAAGCTTGAAAATATTAAATAAGATATGAAAGTATTTTATTGTGCTAAATGTGAACGCAACCAAAATTCCTCAGCCCTTGTTAGCGATAAGTCCGTCTACTTTAATTGCACATGGAGGACAG
>JAPYZB010001396.1:0-14680 GCA_030522745.1 Eupelmus kiefferi | reverse complement strand
AAAAATTAACGATCAGAATAATTTTGGTGGAAAAGATTTTTACATGGCTCAAATAATTTCTTCAATTAGTGCTTCAACGAAAAACTTTTATTTTCATACATAATTATTAGTCATAGTATGGTTTAAAAAGAATAATGATTTTTATTTTAAATAAACATAAGTTGTGCAGATAAGTTTTTATTGGGAATAAATTTTCAAAATATTGCTAAAAACTACAATACTAATAGCGTCATCTACCAAACATCTCATGAAGTTCCATATTAGTATCATCTCATTGAGCTCGAACAACTTAAAGGCGTCCAAGTCGAAGAGAGCAACCAGCGCCAAATGTACTTAAATCTTTATACAAAACGGCGAAACTTGGAAATACTGTAAACGGGCAAGTAGTAAGAAAACATTGCAGAAACCAGAATAAACAATCAACATGACAACTTTATTAAGCGCGTAAAGTATAATAAATATTTTCCAGACAAACTATATTTTAAATATTTTAATAAAAAAGAATGGGAAATCCAATTTTCTCAAACTCTGCATTATAAGGGTCGAACTTGGAAGTTGCAAGTTTCGCCACCTTATGGAGATTCTACATTGACTTTGGCGCTAGCGTACGTTTCAGTTTCAGCAAAAAGTATAGCTATCTATACATGTGTAGCTCCTACTTATATATAGTAGCTGTCAAAAATTGCAAAGCTCGGCTGCGGGCTGCCTTTGCTATCGTCAACAAATCTAAAAAGATCCTCTTAGTCTCGAAATCAGAGGAATTAAATAACGATTTTCTTTCGATGCCGTGATAAAATTTTGAGCTTCGACGATGGCTTTTCTGGAAGTGAGTTTAAATGTACAATATTACACTAAAAAACTATTGTTTCTCAAAGACTGGAACTGACTTCTAACCTATTAAATTTTTAATTATGTATAGTATAAATCGATAGTAAAAAGTAATAAATAGGCATTTTTTTTACTAAATTTTAATAATCTTTCATTCTAGTGGCGTCGCTTTAATTTTTTCGACCTTAAAAAGGACGTCGATTCCGGGAAAATCGCCGAAGTTCTTGGGGTAAGTTTTAAGATACATTTTGTCAAGCTCAAAAACTTTAATCTACCTTTGCACATTACAGGAAGCTCGTGTTACAGCTGCTACAAGTGGCAATGGACACTTAGTATTTGGAGATAATCTTGGAAATATCCATTTAGTTAACAGAAAATATGAAATTGTTACATTTAGAGCTTACGAAACTAGCTTAACAGCAGCTCAACAAGTTCAAAATTCCACATTCCTCTTTACGATTGGTGTAAAGTATACTTTTATCTATGCTTTATGTCTAATAAATTGATACTCTACTGTAAATTTTAAACTAATTGTAGGAGGATGAACCTGGCTGTAATCCAACAATCAAAGTCTGGAATTTAGCAAAAAAAGATAAACAGGGACATCCTACTTGCGTTCGCATTAGTAGAGCCATTCCCAGTTACAGAGCTGTACCAGCAAGTGCATTATGTGTCCATTCAAGTTTGACATTAATGGCTGTCGGATTTGAAGATGGTTCGATTATGCTGTATAGGTATTATTTAAATAAAATATTTTATGCTTTTGTATATTTTTTTATAAGTTAAAAGTATTTTATTTTTAAATAAATTTTAGTGATTTTACCAAATAATAATAAAATCATTAGTTAAAAATAATTTCTTTTTTAGAGGTGATTTAACCAGAGAAAGAAAAAACAAAATTAAAGTTTTAAAAGACAGTAATGCAGTAATAACTGGTCTTGCAATAAAAACAAGTGGCAAGCAAACATATTTATTTGTAGCAACTACTAATAGTGTTTATTTATATAATATTACAATAAAAGATAAAGAATTCAAGTCAGCTTTAGACAACATGGGTTGTTCAAGGAGATGCAGCATTCTTGCAGAATCTAAACAGGATAGTCACTTTATGATTGGTCGTAATGATGTATGTTTCTTTCAATTAATCAAATACTAAATATGTAATTTTAATTTAACTTTTTATCAATAAATTTTACAGGCTATATATTGTTATACCCCTGATGGTAGAGGGCCATGTTACGCAGTTGAAGGTCAGAAGATAATGTTAGAATGGTTTAGAAGTTATTTAGTTATAATTGCTAAAGACACCGGAACTGTACATAGAACAGCAACAACAGTATCTGCAAAACCAAGGTAAAAGTTTTATTTCTGCTATCAAGTTAAATTTCTATTATATTAAAATTAAATAATTGGTTTTGTATTTTAGTACTGCTATAGAACCAATACCTCCAGGGGCTGATAAGCATATGATTACAGTTCTTGATATACAAAACAAATTTATTGTATTTTCTGCATCTATGTTATCAGTTCAAGCAGTTTTATCTGAATGGGGAGGTTTTTTTATATTAAGTGGAGACTGTAAATTGTATCATTTAGATGAAAAAGATTTGCAATCAAAGTTAGCGTTACTTTTTAAAAAAAATTTATATGATGTTTCTATTAGGTAAAGTAATAAAATTTGTCTTTTTTTTTCATTTTCCCTACAATAAAATTAAATGTTGTCACTTTTTACAGGATAGCTAAAAATCAGCATTATGATGCTGAAGGTCTTGTAGATATTTTTCGTCAGTACGGTGATCACCTTTACTCTAAAGGAGATCATAATGGTGCAATAGAACAGTATATTAAAACTATTGGAAAACTGGAGCCATCTTATGTTATTAGAAAATTTTTAGATTCTCAACATATAGATTACTTGACAACGTATCTTCAAGCTATTCATAAACAAGGCCAAGCGACAGAAGATCATACAACGTTGTTATTAAATTGTTATACAAAACTAAATCATACAGATAAATTGAAAGAATTTATTATGGTAAAAATTTTTCTTTAATGTTTAATTATTGATTTAATTATTATATTAATTTAACATTAAATATATTTGATAGACAAAAGATCGTGAAGTAGATTTCGATGTTGAAATAGCTATAAAAGTTTGTCGACAAGGTTCTCCAGAAGATGCATTATTGCTTGCACAAAAACATAAAAAACATGAGTGGTATCTCCGTATACAAATAGAAGATAAAGGTGAATACAAAAAGGCTCTGGAGTATATAGCTACTTTAGATTTTGAAGAAGCAGAAATGAACATGAAAAAATATGGAAATATTCTCATTGAAAATGTTCCTAATGAAGCAACCCAATTTTTAAAAACTCTTTGTACGAATTATATACCAACTAATAAAGCATTACCAGATAAGGTAATAGTTGTTAATTAAATTATATTTAGTTTCATATTTTTACTGTTAACTCTGATAAAATTAAATTATTTTTATATTTTAGGAACAGACAGTAGAGAAAGCAAATCCTGAAGATTTTATACATTTATTTTTAAATAACTCGGAACGACTTGTAGAATTTTTAGAACATTTAATCAAAACTGATAGCAAGTCAGTAAATGTTTAATCAAATTTGTAATATAAAATTCTTTGTGGCAAAGATTTTTACTATTTTTTTGTTTAATAGATGGAGTACACCAGTATATAATACCTTGGTTGAACACTATTTGCATGTTTGGTCATCATTGACTGATGACATGGCAAAATTACAATATGAACAAAAAGTTGTTCGTCTTCTACAAAATTCAAATGCTTGCTATGACAAAGATCAAATATTAATATTATGCCATCAACACAATTTTAGACGAGGAGTGCTTTATCTTTATGAAGAAAGAAAATTGTAAGAAGAACTATAACTCATACCTAAATCATGTGTTTTGTTTTATTTTTATTGTTTAAATATTTGTAGATATCAAGAAATATTACAATATCATTTACGTGAAGGAGATAGTGAACAAGTCTTAGCTACATGCAACAAGTTTGGTCGCCAGGACCCTAATTTATGGATTCAAGCTTTATGGAGTGTTGCATGGAATAAAAATACACCACCGAAACTTTTATCAAATATTCTTGATTATATTGGTGAGATTCATTAATCATTTGTAAATATATCATCTTACATACAATCTACAATATTGCATAAGCAGAATACAATTAAAATTTTTTCATAGCAAAAGAAAAGCTGCTGTCTCCACTAATGGTCATCGATGCTCTTTCAACATCATTAACATGCACTTTAGGAGACGTTCGAAGTTATCTAAATAGTGTTTTGCGTCAAGAACATGAACAGGTTCAAGCTGATACTGAACTAACTGAAAAATATCGGACAGATACTGAAAAATTAAGAGAACAAATAGAAACTATAAAAAATAGCACTATAATTTTTCAAGGATCTCGTTGCAGTGCTTGTCATCATCAATTAGAATTACCATCAGTACACTTCATGTGTCAACATTCATATCACCAGCAGTTAGTATATTTTTATAAATAATGAAAATTCCTTAACTGAATTTCACTAACCATTATTAAATTTATTATTACAGTTGTTTCCAAAGTTTCTCAGAAAATGAAAATGAATGTCCTGCATGTATGCCAAATAACAAGAAGTGGCTAGACATTATAAGAAATCAAGAACAATCAAGAGATCTTCATGAAACTTTTCATAGTTTACTAGACAGAGCAGAAGACCCTTTTTCATTGGTTGCAGACTATTTTGGCCGAGGAGTTTTCAAAAAACTTATGGTCATTGCTGAGTGGCAACAATCACAACCAACAAAACAACCAGTTAAACAAGAACAAACGTCAAATTATAATACTTATGGACCTGGGGCAGAAGCCAAAATTCGGTTAACAGAAGGAAAAAATACTACATTAGGTAAGTTGAAATGTATTTATTTCAAATTAAGATTTAATTAAAATCTAAAGATTTTAAGTATCAATTTCACATTTTTTTGTAGTTAAAACAGAGCAACGTCGCCCCGGAAATGATCCATTTTCATCTCAGACTACAACTGGTGACATGCTGCGAGCATTAAATAAGCCTGATGTTTACTCTTCATCATTAGAAGCTAATATTACTGGAAGTGGTTTATCAACTCCACAAGCACATTCAAGAAGAGAATCTCCTATACCAATTAGGGAAGCGAGAATTATAAATAATCCAACACCAAAATCTTCTCCAGCTGAGAAGGCATTTATTCCACCCAAAACACCAATTGTGCCATCAAATCCCTTCAAAGAAGAGTATGATGAATCCAAAAATCCATTTGCCGACGATGATGACGACGATAAAAACAACCCCTTTAGAGATGACTATAATGATGATTATGACAAGAACTTAAATCGATTTTCAAATTAATTTAGAGAATACTCGCAAGTACATAGCCAAATAAAACTTTATGATACAGCGATGTTCCTTTTTTTACGCTTTTATTTAATTTTAACATTTTCTATGAAACTTTTCTTCAAAGAATGTATGAATATAGCTTTTTATTAGTCATATAAATATAATTCATTCATAGGTTTGTACATATTATAACTGCCAGAATTGGATAAATTGTATAAAATGAAAATACAAAAAAGATAAAATATAATAATTTTAAAAAAACATACATGTATTCAGTCTTATTTTTTTAAATATTAAACATTATCCCTACACATTTTCCATGTACATATTTTATTACTGATTGTAAAGGCACTTAAAGTATTAACGCTAACTGGATTCATAGCAGTTGGATTAACTACAGTAAAATACTGTTCTGTATATTTTGGATTATAAAAATCAGATAATTTAGGTACAATGTCTTTATTTCGAGGTTCTGGATCTTTACTGCGCACAAGTCTAGCTGGAAGTTTATCATCAGCCACTGAAAGATTTATCAAGTCCTTGTACACAGTTTCGTATGGTGCAAAATCTAAGGCACCTGAAATCTATTAAATTGAAAACATTAATTATTTGATTATATCAATGATTGATCATCAAATTATCAAATTTATACATACTTTTCCATATACAAAATTTTTATATGCTGTTGGTAAATGTTCAACACCTGTGACCAATTTTTCTTTTTCAATTTCCTTTAATTTTTTAATCACACAAATTGTTGAATTATATTCTGGACGAGATAGCAAATTTTTAGATGTAATATCTGGCCTTTCACTAGTTTCTAAATCATTATCTGAATCATCGTCATAATTGTTGTGCAAAGTCTCTGGCTCTACAGAAATCTTACAGGGATTTCCAGTGACATTAAATATTGTCCTCTTTTTTACTTGTGATTTTGCTAACTTATCTACACATTTATTTTTATTAGTCAAAGAAGCTAATTTGAACTTTGCACAAGGCATAACTTGTAACTTATTTTGTGTTTTTTTTGTAGGTACCTTTTTAAAAGCTTTACAATATGCATTAGTTGCATCTGATAATACTGTTTTATTCGATGATAATTTTTCTTGTACTTTATTAGTTATAACAGATTGAGAATGATTTTCTTTATTTTCTTTCAAAGATGGTTTACATAATTCATTGCTTGTATTAGTTTCTTTAGTACTTTTGGCATAGATATTTGATCTTTTATTATAATTAGCATCACTGTTATGTTTATTTTTTTGAAAATGTTTTTGTTTCTTAGAATTATTAATAATCTTAAGAATTTCTACATCATTATTTTCATCACTACTATCACAAGTTATACATTGTATATTTGTATCAGTTGACTTATTGCTTGAAGTTTTATTTGTAATGTTTTTACCATCTTTATTACTTTCTTCAATTTTTGCAGCACTATTTTTACTAATTTTCATTGCTTTTAATTTATTAGTACAACTATTTAATTCAGAATGATCACTATTTCTTAGATCTTCTATGGACTGACTGCAGAAATTGGCAGTAATAAATTTTTCATTGGCAGTAATAGATATTTCAGAACCTGATAAGAAACTTAATTCTCTTGATTCACTAAGAGTGTCATCTTCTAATATAAGAATAGATGGTGGAGATACTCTGTTATTTAAATCTGTTAAATGGTTTGAATTATGCTCACTATTACTATTTAAACTTTTTGGTTGTTTTGCTAATACACGTTTACCATTCTGTAAAACTTTAATGGGTAAATTAACAGGTACAATGCTTTTGACCCTTACTTTTCCTTTATTACTAAGAGTATTTGTGTCCTCCTTGTTTGTTTGTGAAGTACTAGTCTCAGAAGTTTGACTGAATCTTACTTTTGGTCTTTCCATTATCTATAACGTTTGTTCTATGCTACTTTTACTAAGAAAGAAAGCTGGATAAGTTAATCATAACAAATAAAAGGATTCTTTCTTAATAATTGACAATCAACCATAATAAAAATAATATAAGAGCGAATTTTATCATACACAACATAATAACGAGTTTCATTTAAACCTTAGTCTAACCTAACCTTTAAGACACATAGTGCAGTACCTACAGTGCTATAGGATATGCCGTTACGCCGTTACGCGTCTGCAGGTGCAGATCACCGATCAGAGTTCGGAACGCGGAGCGCGATATTTAAACGTATAAATTCTTATTCAACTGACAATTAAGGAAATAAATAAATTCATTTACTGGGAGCGGCCCAGGCCTCCAGGTCATCAATTTTGCTCAAACTTTCAGATATCTTTTCAGATGTCAGATAATACAAAGAAATTTAAAAAACTCAATAGTTATAAGTAGTGCTATTTTGACTTTTATTTACGAATTATGGAAATAAACACTATTTTTTAACTCTTTTTTATCTAGTCTAGAAAAACTTTATATGCACTTATAAAATAACAAAATTAAACAAAAATAAACGCGAGTTTTCATTTGCTTTTCGAAAAATTAAAATATTAAAGTTATAGTAACAGTTTAAGGGGCTGTATCGAAGCCATATGGTACATAAATCTTGTCTGTATTTCTGAATTTTTTATGTGATCTCTCACCTAGTCTGACAAAAATCTAAATGCTTCCTTACACGGTATAAGGGCTATCTAGGTTGCTCAACTCATTAAATAATGATGAATTCAACAGATAATGAAAGAATCAAGCGCGTATTTTCAGGTTTTTGGCGCAATTATGATTTTTGAAATAAATCTGGTGAATTCAGTTGTTATTTTATGGTGATAGCTGTTAGGGCGCTCAGCGAGTCATTAAATAATGATAAGTTTGCAATTAGTAAAAACAAAATCAAAATTAATTCACATTTAATATGTACTAACAGCCTCTTGAGGATTGAAAGTATGAAATAATTCACAAAATAGTAGCTACAGTTTTTATACATTTTTTTTTATATAACGTTGACCTGTTATAATTTTTAAAAGAAGTTAAATATTACAATTCTGCTAAAATAAATGCTTGTTTCTTCTAGTTTAATTTTCTGCTTTTATATAAAATTCATATAAGGTTCTTCTTAACTAAATGAAAAATAAGGTTTGGAAAATAACATTTATTTTAATGTTTCTTTAGAATATAACACTAAAAATATTAATAACTTGAGTTTTTCCGGCATTTGAGATTGAAATTCCGATTTTCTTCATTTAAATACATATCTCAATGTTTGAATAAATTAAATCCATGACCTGGAGTCCTGGACTTTTTAATATAAGAAACCTTTAGGGGAAATTAAAAGTTTGAGAAAATCTTGAAAAATGTAGTAAGAAATTATAAGTAATTGTAGGAAAATATAAAAAAACATAAGAAAATGTGTAAAAAACGTAACTTTTTGTTGGATTTATGACGTCTCTTACATTTTTTATTTTTTCATACATTTATTACCTACATACTTTTCTTTTCGTTTCGTTTTAATTTATTATGCTTTTTTGTATTTTACTTATTTTTTTCGGTTATACTGTACCGTTTACCGTTCGGTATAACGTATACAGGTTTTTTCTTATTAAATTAGTAAAACAATTTTAGAATTGAGAATTAAAAAAAAAGTATAATAAAATGTAAAAACATAAACTAACGTAAAATCTACCAAAGTGATAAAAAAAATATAAAAATCGCCCGAAATGGGTTAATTTTATGGTATTTCACAATTCTTACATTATCTTGTATTTTTTATACTGTTTTACACATTTTTATATTTTATAATTTTTACTAAGGACTTTCTCTTTGAATTTTATTGGGCTTGAGATTTCAGCAATATATACGCAATGACGGCTGTATGACAATAAGGTATGTCGTTAACAAACTAAAACATTACGTTATTTATAATATAATATAAGTTTAATATAAAGTAACACTTAATATATCATCGGCGAGGTTCTTTCTCTGTCCTCAAAAGATTCGATCAATAAGGTTTTTAAAATGAGGCCTTGAGTCTGATGTAGAGAGGGTCATTTTAGGATTAACGCGTCTGAGGGTTACCCCGTAATAAATCTAAGAAGATCGAGCGACATTTTCTTGAGGGTAAAATTATATATGTACTATGCATTAATCCTTCCGTTAGGTAGAAAAGGTTTCGTTCGAGTACACGGGATTTTCCATGTAACTCAAGTTTTGTTATTCCGAATAGCAAACAAATAATCGCTCATATATTACTGACGCGCTATATCTAGTAAAATAGTAATAGTTCGAATTTAACATAAGAATTAACAAAACATGAAATAGACGTTGCAAAACTTCGTAACATATGTAATATAAATTTAATGAGGAATATATACATGAAATATATACAGATATATATCTACGTACGAACATTTTTTAATTTATAAATGAGCTTTTTTAAATAATTTCTTATTTTTACTCGGAAGGTCTTGATTTTAATTTTCTCATATAAACTTAAATTATTTATATTTTAAATATATATATATAAATAATATAAACAACTTGTTTGCTTAGATGATTGTGCAGCATTATCCTATCGACATAGATGATTTGTTAAAAAGCAACTGCACTTTTTACTCCATAAGAATATAATAAAGTATTTAATAAAGGAAAAAATGTTTTAATTCTTTTATAAGTAATATAATAAAGAGGCTAATTTAATATATTTAGTTAAAAGCTGTAAATTTAGTTGCTTTGTTGTTTGAGCATAAAAAAACAGTCGGCTGCTCTCCCTTAAGTATAAGCTGATCTTGTGACCCCAAGCAAGTAATACTCTCTTTGCGGCGAGCACCCTTCTTATAATGTATTGCCTTTGACTAGACACGAGGACATTTGTATGTACTAGGCTTGAACGAGATTACATGTCGTGATTCGGTATAATTCAAAAAGTTTCAAGATTTGTGATTATTGAAGAGACATCAATCAGCAGGAAAGGGGCGCAATATTCTGACACTTGCTTCATTGTCGAATAATACTGGACAAACTCTGCCCTTAGAGGATTACTTAGAGTTTGCCGGCTAGTGTTCCGCTTCTATTTCCCTCAAGTACCATTCAAGAGCAGTTAAGCCATAAAGCTGTAAAAACAAAAACTTGCAACTTCTCAGTCTAAAAGCTAAGGTGGACAAAAAAAAGTACAAATTCTCTACTAATAAAACAAACACATACCACTGTTATATATATATATATATATATATAACCTGAAATTTTATAGTTACTTCAATAAATAATTTTCAAAATTGTTAGACAATCAAAGAAAAAGTGAGCTTAACTAGTTAATTAATTAGCTTTTTTCAAAATTACAAAAACTTTTTTTTTTTTAAAGTTATAACAATTCAAAGATAAGTTTGAAAAATATACAAAAATATGAAAATTACAGCATTTTTGTTAATTAACATTGAACTGATTTAACTTTTAAACTTTTCTAATCCTGTAAACAGTTAATAAAAGCTCATTTTTTATATTAATTTTCTATTTTGGCAGATATACTATATGTATGTACAATTTTCTAAGCCGATTTATTTTTACGTTTAAAAAATAGTATCTTATTTCAATATTTTCTAAAACTAAATATGCTCGAGTCTTTTGAACTATTAGTGTTTAATATAATTCCGGCTTTTTTGTATATTTAAAAATTATTTGCAATTATCCACACCACATATACATATATAGTAAAGTAAGTATATTATTGTTAAATCATTACGAAATTTGATCAACATTCTTAAAGAAGCTATGCAGATGTACAAATTGGTCTAAACAACAACAAAATCTATTGCGTCATCTTAAACATATTTACTCAATTTTATAAACTATTATGTTGATTAAAATTTGTTAAAATCACAGACCGTAGATTTCATTTCAAATATATTGTATAGCGAATAAAAATCAGATATTTTAATCAATTAACTAAGAAAAAATGAATATAGACTCTCTTTTTTTGCATCATGTTCAACAGAAATCGTTAATTATAAATTACATCAATTAAATATTGGATTGAAATAAATAATAGTATCTTAATTTTAAGCCGATATATTTTAACACAAAAGTATGCGAATAATATACATTTTTTAAAGAATTTCGAATGAAACACTATATAAAAATTAAATATTACATATGAAAATTTGGTTAAATTGACAATTGAGTAAAATTTTATTCAGTTTGTTATTCTTCTCCGTAAATCTTGCTATTGAAAAAATATAACTGTTTAATTAAGAACAATTTTTCTTTCTTTACTAACCACAAGAATTTGTTATCAAACTCATCCTGATCAGCAAACTTTGATTTCGTGCGCCCTTTAGGACACATACGCAAGTTGTAACAAGTTGTAAGCTTTCGATCCTCTCGCTTTGATATATATCCAGATATATAGCTAGATACCTATCTCAGTTCTCGCGAGTCACGTTTTATCTAATACACTAGATTTTGGGCAAGAGGGGACCTTTCGACTTCTGCAACTCACCGCGACTTGGCGAATATTCAAACTTGGCGCCCCTTGCTATCGTAATGCTTAAATTCTAACGAATATCCACTACCTATATGAGTATAAGTTACAAACTTTCGAAAATAAAGCTTAACACAATGGAAGGGTTCGGCTCTCCGCGGGAAATTAATTATTTAACGGAACTTTGGAATTCGAGGCAAACCCAAAAAATACTTGTAGATGCCTAATGGAAATAATGAGTCTACAAAATCGTTAAAAATTTAAGAAAATTTTAGAAAATCTACAAAAATTTAAGAAATTCTAACTTTTAGATCCACACAGGGCTACAACATAATTTAAATAATAATTTATTAATGTATTGATAATTCAGAGTATTTTTTGAAGAATATGTTAAGCCATTTTACATATATTTTGTGATTTTTATAAAGTCATAAAAATAATAAAAATTTCTGAAAAAATTTACTTTAAATTTACATACATGAAAGCTAATATTATAAGAATTTTTAATAAAAATATAACTGCAATCTGTGAAATTGTCTTACATCATTGATGTACCTAAAAAATCATTTATTAATTTGAATTTAAAAAAAGATTTTTCTCTATTACAATTTGTTATTATAATAATTATAATCAAAAAATAAATTTTAAAAAGTTGTATTTTACGTTTTTTCCATTAAAAGCTTTAACGTAAATAACTATATAGTAATATGTTTTTTTTTCATTCATAAATTAATTGCAAAATTCTTTATTGTGCAAGATTTTATTATTGTTTAACCAGAGTACAGGTATATGTAGCTTACATCTAGAAATATACAGTGTGATAGACAAAACTTACATCCTAAAAGAGGTAAAAGATTATCTGTCCTTTAGGTTCGGTTTATACACTAAAATACTTAACAAAAACTATAACTAACTTAAAAAACTATAAATATTAGATTGAGTGACACGTAATATTACATCAAAATTGTAATTTTTAATTATAAGATTTATATAAGATAGATATAATAAAATTTTATAACAACATAATAAACTAATATAAATCTTTTTTTTCTATCTTAAGTACCAATTGATAATTTTTGTTTTTATGCCTTTTCTACTTAGATTAAGAATTTTTATTTCATTTGGTAATTCATTAAACATCTTAATAGCAACGATGTCATTGTTTTTGAAATTTATTGTTTTATTAATTCTAGGTATTCTTTTATGCATTGTACCTAATACTATTCGAATCCATAAATTTTTAATTTGGATATTTAAAATAAAACGTTAACGATTTAATTTTGAACATAAGTCTCTAATTTTCAAAGCTTTAAAATCACAATTTGTTGATTTATTGATAATCCTTATAATTCTATATTGTAAACATTCAAGTTGATTAATTACGTTATCATAAGCACCGCTCCATGCAATTATGCCATAATTCGCCAGACAGCTGTTGAAAAAAGCATAATATAGAGAATTTTTAGAGACTAAAATATATCTTAATTTATTTTATACAAAAAGTAGATATTTTATCCTATTGACCATATGAGGAAATCTTTTTAAATTTTCCAGTTAGACAGATCAGAAAATGGTCAATTTTCAAAAAGCGAGTTCACCTTTCTAACCCGATTTTTCTTCTTAGTTATGCCAAACAACAAATAAAAATGTAGAGGTAAACAAAAAAAATATTTTGTTTTATTGTTTTCTACGCACTTGAACATTTTATATTTTAAATTAAAATAAGGAATTTAGGCAAAACATGCGATTTGCTTAAGGACATGTACTCATGATTTAAGAAGTGCTTGATAAAATTCCGCATTAACAAAGTTAAATAATGAAAAAAGAGCTTCAATTAAAAAAAAAAGTTATGAATGGATGCTTAGGTTAAAAGTTATCTACGTTTAAAAATAACGAAATATCTCGTTTTTTGCAAAAGTGCATGATTTTCTCCTTTTTTCAAATCCTTTATAACTTTTCACCCAATTAACCGGTCATTTTGAACGATCTTTTTTTTAAATTAAAGTACTTTTCTTCTAATTTTACTTTCATACTTTCTAAGAATTTTTATCATATCAGGAGCAGAGTATTCGCTTATAAATAACGATTACTAAGTTTTATTCTATTCCCATAAAACAATCAACGTGCAGTTTAATAAAATATATATATATATTACTTTAAGACTATTTCATTGCACTCTTTAAGCCACAGTAATTTTTTATGAAAAGAAACTCCGAATGAAAATTATCATAGCTTTTTCTATACAATAAAACAAAACTTTTTACACTATCCGAATGAAAAAATAAAGTGTAAGAAACGACTGTATCTCAGCGATTTTTCAAGATTAATTAACGAACAAAAAATAAAGCTCTTTTCAAGACAAATAAAATGAGCTCTTGTGAGATTCAAAATGTTGAAAAGGATCCGAGAACCATTCGATTAAAGTTGGATATAAAAATACGATACTTTAAGCTTCACTCTGGTTATGAGCGTTCTTTGATAATAATAATTGTATTATGCGCCTATTCCGAGATGATAATGTAGTGCTCTCACGTTTCTGTGGAATTCGCCACAATTTTTAAAGCTGAAAAAATTGACATTCTCTGCGACCCATCGTCATTCGTCATTCCTTAGTTTTGTGTCGAATCGTTGCAACCTATTTAGAAAATGGGTTCTAAAAGAAATAGGAAAAGATCTCATACAAACAAAAAATTGGATCATAAGAAAAAGACTCTATCGTTCGTGGTGCTTTGTTTCAAGAAAAGGAAAAAAGCGGTCTACATTAACGAACCAAGAGATGTTAATTGTTATTATAGGGCAGAGCACGTATTATCCTCCTAGTTTGGATGCTTAGATACGTGTTGCCCAACAAAAATTACAATACTCAAAAGTCCGAGTTAACATCTCTCGGCAAGCGTCTGAGGTAGAGCAGCTAGTCGCCTTACTGACGAGCCCATGCTAGCTGCTCGGGGCGAAATGCTTAATTTTTGTTGGGCAACACGTATCTAAGCCTCCAAACTAGGAGGATAATACGTGCTCTGCCCTATA
>JAPYZB010001395.1:0-14934 GCA_030522745.1 Eupelmus kiefferi | reverse complement strand
TAGGAGCGCCCGGCTAAAACTTTCCATGCACAATTACTTGGCGTACTTATCGCAAAACAACAGAAAATATATAGGAAACCCGAACGTCTCCGGTTCACGCAGGCGACTCTAGATAAAAATAACAGCAGCAGCATGCTGCACTGACCCACATCGGCTTCATCTAACAAGGAACAAACTCGCCTGCTGCGTCTATGTATATATAACTGAGTCATCGCGGCAAAGCACTGAAGCACAAATTCAGTAGACAGTAGTAGACAGTGTGCGACTGTCTATTTTTAACAGTACTGCAAATCGCCAGTTGTTTACTCCGCTTTTGCGTTTAGCAAACTCGTTGCCGTTGCAGCTCGCTTTGCGACTACAATGTTTTGTCGACAAGTTATACAAGCGTTATTTATATGTTTTTATTTCTAAATAATTGTTATTTTTATAAAACTTGAATAGCGTTTTAAGCGTTACCTATATAGATGTAAATATGATTATTCAATGAGATATTATAGATTTTAAGTACTAATATTTAGATGTTGGTAACATGAAATTTATAAACGAGGAAGTATTTTTTAAATTTGGAATTTATAATTTATAAATTAAGTTATATTCAATTACGAAAATGTTTTTTTTTGCATTATCGATTCAAAATTTACTAAAGTTTATGTTTTAAAATTGAAATTAAAATTTTTATTCTATTTAAATGGACTTTTAAACCTAGCAATATCATATGTAAAATCTGTAAATAAATAATTTTTTGTATTATTCTTTTATATTTTGAGGCATTTTAAATATCTAAATAATATAAATATGTGTCGCTTGGTTTTTATTTTACTGTTAGCAAGGTATAAATCAAATATCTACAGGAAAGGTGAACATAAATAAAGTCTATTTTTATTCATTAAAAAACGTTTTAATCTGTTTATCAAAATGAATGTATACAGTAAGATAAGAGTATGTAATCTCTCTGATGGAAGTCTAGCTTAAATATTTTGGCACTTTTAGGTCTGTTTCATAACTAATTACCGCAAAATAACAACCAGAACGTAATCTCCTAGCGTATTTTCCCATCCAGAATACAATGGCTACCTTCGTCACTTCCGGAATTCCCAGATCACGTATATACATACAAATCTGCCTTACATCGGCAGCCTCGCACACTCGCAAAAAAAGGCCAAAACAAAAGAGGCTCGACTAACGGTACCAGCTCTGGCCCTCTCATAATTCCACGTCCAGTCCTTCTTTCAGCAGGTAACTGAACAGAAAGTACAGGCCGAAGGAGCAGACATTTGCGACAACGGGAACGACACAGATCATGAGCAATGCATTCTTCCACATAAAGTTAGCCAGAAAACCCTCGCCTCTGCTTGGCGGCTCTGGGTCCAGCTTGACGCTGCTGCTGCGCAATTCGCCTCCCTCTTCCTCCGACTCCTCCATCTCCATTGGACTCGTCCGCTCTGACCTTGCCATGGGTTTTCCCCTTCTCCGTCTCTTTCTGCGACGCGCTGCGTGGTTTCGATGATCTTCCAGGCTTGCCACGCACTCTTCGAGCCTTGCGTCTATGTGCACAGGCTATACAGCCTCGGCACCACGGGACCCCCGCTGAAAAGATGCTGCAGTCCGATCTGCGCTTACAGATGCGGTATATCTATGTAGACAGACACCTATAGGGAGAACGAAGCAGCGAGAAGTCTCTGGAACTTGCCCGGGCGAACGTGCCAGAAGGCTCGTGTGCGCTGCTCTCCCGTCTCTCCCTCTCTCCCGCTGTCCCTTCCACTCTCCCGGCGCAGCGTTGCGGCGGCGATCAATACTCCGGCTTGCGGCGCAATTGCGCGAACGACTAAAACATTGACAATTATGAGGATTAGTATGAGATATTTACACTTTGTCAGCTTGAAATTTGGCCTTTCGCGTAGAACAGAGGCAGTCGGCGTGCTCACCTAGCGGGAAAAGAGAGAATAACACGAGCTTCCGGAAATGTGCGCGCCGCGCGGCACGTAAACACAAAGGACGTTGCCTCGCCGAGAACGTTCTAGAAGGCTGCCGCCTGGCGGAGGGGCACCGCGGCTATAAAAGCGGGAGCGCGCGGCCGGCCCGGTGTATTCGTAAACACAACCAGACAGAGAGCAGAGCTCGAGACATCACTTCTCAACCCCCCTCCAAATCTTCCAACGTCGCTCGACGACGTAGTTTCTTATCCCACTGGGCGAGGACACCAGGACCAACAGGGACAATGTAGAAAGGGAGGATTGCTGGGCTGTGGGGCCGTGCTGCACACGACCGTGAGTATAATTAACAAATTTTTTAAATTTCATTTTTTTTAGAATGTGTGAGCGAGTGAGATAGAATGATGATGACCTTGGCCGGCGCCGACTGTTTTTGTTTTTGTTTTTGTTTGGTCGGAACCGGGAGTTCAATGGGTTTTACGAGTGGGGGAAGCAATGATCGTAACTGTGAGATTTGGCGTATTTTATGCTTGTTGTTGGTTAATGCGTAAGAATTTTTAGTTATAAAAAACATGGTTTGCTGCTATTGTCATTTAAATGTGTTAGGAGAAACGGATTAATACGATTACGTTTTTCGTTATTTCAATAAAGTGTTTCGTTGAATTAACAAAATGCTGTGTTGAATTGACGAAAAAATTTTACGTGTATATATTAGTACGTTAGTATTAACATGACTAATTTACAATACCGATAAATCATTTTTTTATAAAGGTTATAAAAAAATTTAAGTGTAAAATTTGTTAGTTAAGAAAATTTACTTGTACATAGTTTGTCTAACATTTTTTTCTTTATATACGTTTAAATAAAAAATAAATTAGTACAAAAATATAAAATAAATGTTTGCTAGCGAGCATTTATTTTCTATATTTTGATAATTTAATTTATTTTTTATTTAAAAACTGTGTACAATTTTTGTTTCTTTAAAGAATTTTAATATTACACTAACTAAAATAATAATTTTAGATATTACAGTTATTTTTTGATTGCTATACCTTCGATTATTTTTTATATTTGTTCATGTAAAGATAAAGTTCTATAAATTTGCATATTTAAATAATAATAGAAAATTTTAATTTAGTACTTCGGTTGCATCATAATGGAAACAACTTTCTAGAAATCAAAGAATTTTTAATCAAAATTATCAAATTTTGAGAGTAAAATCAATCAATTTATAGATAATTGAACAAAATTAATTAATATGTTTAATGAAGCCTTGGAAATCGTGCAATAACGGGTTTAATAATATAAAAAGTACAATGGTATTGGTAGTAGTAATAATAATATAACTGTAAAATTCTATCTAATTTCTCACCTAGTGGGCCAAATATAAACTGTAAATTTATGTAAATTGAAAAAATATTTCGAATCGTAATTTTTTTATTTTCAGAGCACCCTACGGGGTTATGGTACTAATACTTTGATCATTGTGCACCTTTGATGTAAAGTCTTTGGTTAAGATCTCACAATCGACAATCCAATGAAATTATAGGTAAGCGTGGTATTGATTCGTTAAAATTTTCTAATAGGAATGTCAAACTGTCTAAAAAAAAGAATTTAATTCGGTATTCTTCGATAAATGAGGAATTAATAAAAGTTTTGTGTAATTTTTATACGAAAATAAATTTTAAATTCAAAAATCAGTAAATCTTAGCTTTCTAGGCAAAATAAGTTATTAAACATCAAAAAGTCAAAAAATATAAATAAAATATAAAATACATTAAATGTAAGAAGTGTAGATAAAAAATTCGAAAAAATATAGTTCCAATATATAATTAGAAAAAAGTAAACTTTTAGAAAACCAGAAAATTTAAATAATATTATTGTTAAGATAAAAAATTTTAAAGATAAATGTTTTTAATTACGACTTTTATGAGGGTAAAAATTTTGAAAATGGAATATATGAATATAACAATCTCAATAATTGGCATTTCAAAAATGCATTGCTTAGAATGACATTCGAATTTTCAGATTTTCGGCAAATTTATTTTTTATTTACTTATTCTTTGGGACAATTGTCTTATCTACATCAGATAAATGCAAGGTTTTGTTATATATTTTTCTCTTTAATTACACAAAATTATTTGTATATTCCTCTTTGTTAGACAATTAACATTAATAAAATAATTCAATTATTAAAATAAATCACTTAATTCATAAGTGTCATAATAATTTTATTATACCCATTTAAAATTAAGAAAATTAATTTTTAAGTTATCAGTACTTGAAAATATGTTTTCTCTGTTTCTGGTTTAGCATTGAATTAATTACTCAACTTGGAAACACATCCTCTTTTAAAGCTCTACCGCGCCATGCAATAATTCAAGATAACTAAATGATAAAAAGTCCAAACATAAATAGTAACAGTCGAGTATGAGAAGAGGCCCCTGGTCGATTATATCTTCTAATTGATAAATGGTAAGCGAACCTTGGGCTAATTGACACGCAACTACGCAATTTCCTTTGAGACCGGGTGTCTCCGGACGCCCTGGTTTAGGAAACTTCAGGATTAGTTATCAGGAATTAAAGATCCAAAAACAACTTATTAAGCACGATTTCGATAAAAATACAGCAAAGAAAATCGTACGAGAACACCATATTGGACTCGGCGTCTGCTTTTGACACTAAGTCCGCAAGAAAATCACTGTAGGAGAAAGCACACAGAGAGTTAATTTAGGATGTGAGAAACCAATAAGTTTAAAAAAGATCTAAATTTGTCAGTTAGGATGTAGGTGATAACACTAGATTAAGAATCAGCTTAGCGTTAATCGCCGATCAGCCACACTATAAATTTTTGATCGATCTTACAAAGCAACCTTTCTTACCGATTGTCGATAACTAAAGTCACAAGCCTTTTTTATGTAAACTTTGTAATATCCAAGTATTTTAAATCTCAATCGCATAGCGTAATCGATAACCTTATTTCATAAGATTTCTTCCCACGCGAGCTTTATGTAATTGAAACGCCTGAATTTTTGTTTTCTTGCTGTACAAAGGCATAACCGGAAAAATGTAGTTCCTAGGCGTACCTGCTTGTGTGAGACTTGTTTCTTCAAAGAGACGTTCGTACATGCAAGTGGGTTCTATAACGATTACTTTATCTTATGACGAGCTTTAGTTCTTAAAAAATCTTTGTCGTCGAGCGCGAGTATTAGGTTTGGCCTATGTAAAACTTCGTTAAAACTTTAAAAGACAGTCAGAGTTTTTTTATATATTTAATGATACTGTCATTCTCGAGTTTAGTCGCGCGACTAAAAAAATAATTTATTATTTTTCCTTTACATTAAAGTATACTTAACATTATATTTCGTGATTGTTATATCGTAATATATATATATTTTTTAAATAGCGTATACACAAGAACATAGCTTCTTAACGGTATCGATAGAAGGCGCCCCTAGAGGGGGCGGGGGCGCCCCGGGCGCGATAAACAGCTGCGAATGCCGAGAAAAGAAAAAAGAGGGAAAAAACATCAACTTAAAGCTAACATCGTATCTTCAAATTTTTTTTCGAAATTCGAAGCCAGCAGCAAAATCTTCCACCGTAATTTTGCGTCTACTTAGCCCCTGCTAAGACTGAGATAGGGCACGTAACGCGAACCTACAATTTTTTTTTCTTTTTTTATGTAAACGAGAGTATGCAAGAGAAAGCTATAAAACAAATAGAAAGACAAAATTAAATGAGTTGATCCTCATTGTATGAGTGCGTATGAGTTTTTGATCGAAGCAGCGATCGTCGAGCTGTGATTCCTCTAGAAATATACGGTTATAGTGCTTGTACACCGAATGTTTCAGAAGTCCTTTAAATGTGTGATTAGGAGCCTTAAAGAGTAAACAAGAGTTACAACAGAGTTTGATATATTTGCCACTTAAATTATTGTAGAGTTCGCAAAACACTTTCCGAAGCAAAACTTTTTTTATACTTAAAACAACTTTTGCGCATCTTTTAATCAATTTGTGGAAGTTATAAAGTATGTAATCAACACCTTATCGTACTATTTATATAGGTCTCTATACGATTAAGCAATAGCCGATCCCGTGAATTACCAAGTTACGATCAGAAAAGTGCAAACTTGATTGAAAATAATTTAAATCTAAAGTACCATCTCAATTAGTGACTAATTTTCATATACAAATTATCTTTTTTTAAACGTACGTGATAATTTCAATTGATTTTTAATACTTTGTATCTTTAATTGACTTATTTGCTTAGAATTAACGCCCTATAAATTTTCTCATCAAACAATTTATTGAAAAGTAAAACACCTAGAATAGTTTCGTTTAAGTAAAAGAGAATTTCAGGAAATACACAGGGTTGAAAATATTTTCTTTCTTTGATTTCTTTTTTAAAGAAAAGCAGTGCGAAGATCGCGACTATCCCATGACTTTTGTGTAAACTAAAAGTCATGGGATAGTCGCTATCTGAGTATTGCTTAGTCCTTGACTTACTAAATTAATATCTATTCTATCCTCATCTAAATATCCTACTAAATTAATAACTAAATCACCTTTAAACATCTATTAAAAATAATTAAAAACCAGAAAGTCGGAGATTGTATAAGAGAATGTAATGCGAGATAAAGTAATTTTCAAAATATTCAGATTTTCAAGAGTTAATTATAATTGAAAAAAAGCGACGGTGTAACAGACACTGAGTGTAATACGGTAATAACAGCTTAGAACGAATTGATAAAACGACTATCTAGTCCAAAGTATAATTATTTGTAACCGTCAACTACAAATTTAACTTTGAAAATCGTATTTTTGAATCTTAAATAACAACTATCGCACAATCTCATTAAGATCATTATTAAGTTAATTAAACAAATTTACGAGTTTTAAATAATTGCTGACAATATATTAAAAATATCGCGATCACTTTTAACAGCTTCATAGATCGCTAAATTGTTCAGGTCGTCTCCGTGAGATATAATGTGAAGTCAAATAATAATTATTATTTGACTTCACATTATATCTTGCGGAGACATTGTCGAGTAAATACGAGTGTTAACATCGAAAAGAGTATTAAATACTAATGATAAAATGATTTAAATACTAATAATTTAATGTAGTCTTTTGACGAATAATAATTACGATTTATGATACGATGAAGCTAAAATAATATGATGTTAGGCGGTTGTTCCATCTTGAACATATACAATCGTGATTAAGAGATTTTCTATATCTCATCAACTATCTTTTTCAAGTAAAAGGTAATTTACTTATAACAATAAAGTGAAAACGCGATAACGATATTAAAAGAGGAACACCCCCGCATCGAAATTCAAGGAGAGTATAATTACTATAAAGATAAAAAAATAACATCAACGCTCAAAGCCGCCCAATTTAACTGAGTAGAGAGAAAACAACTAACTCACCAGTTATTAACATCATATGTAGGAAAGCGTAAGCATACTACGATAATAATACGTATTTGCTAATAAGGAACGTTATCTTGGTATTGCTACACACGTAACTTCAAATCCCTTTTTTAATACTGCACACATTTTATAACTTGTTTATGTTCATTTATTTTTTCTTATTTTTTTTAGTTTATATTTAAGAGTTAATAGTTTGTAAGGTTACTTATTCATTGACAAAATTTTCTTTAAAAGTTTTAGTAATTTAGAATTTTTTGTTTCTTAAATCGCACAAGATTAGCGTTCTCTACGAGTCTTAAGATAATTAAATAATAATATTCATAGTAAGTCGGGATTACGCGTAATCTAGAATGTTAAGGTTATGTTTAGTCAAGATTGCGATGAATATTTAACAATTATTATATATCTTAAGATGTTAAATAAGTAAAATTAGTAAAGTAAATTTACATTGTGCTAACAAGGAACGTTATCTTGATATCAAACAACAATTAAAAATATTATTAAAAATATATCGTCAGTTTTTATAGTTTTTAAATTTTTTTTGATAATTTAATTTTCTATACTTATATACGCACATTTTAAAATTTATAAACCATTTTTCGAATATATACTTGGAGCATCTGCATTTATTAGCTATTGCAAGCTTAACGTTCTTTATAAATCTTAAGGTAAAGAATAGCGATTATTCATAGTGAATCAAGGTTAATTGTACTACAAGGTTATTGATTACAATCTAATAACATGTAAGGTTATGTTTAACTAAGATTGCGATGAATAGTTAATATAACTCTATCTTAAGATATTAAGTAGCAGCTTAGGTTACTCGTAAGGACCATCTTTAAACGGTATGAATAGGGTAAAGGTAAAGGTTAGGATAAAAGGATTTTGTGATTCGTGTAATGATCTTGGTAATATCTTGATATAAGGAAGTTTAAACCGCGATAAGAATAATGAAAGTACGTCCCTAACTGCTAGCGATAATGATTGTAGGGTGAAAGGGAACAAAAACAAGCAAACCCAAAATTAGGGTAATTATAAAACTTTGACAATGTGTAGTAGCTCGCATTCATTTAATAATCTAAATATGCTAATTTATGTAATCACATAGTCGCATATAACGAAAATAAATATAGCCATAAATATTGATTTAAACCAGCTAACGAATAAGCTTAGATGAATAAACAATTGCAAACTAATTAATTTTGATCGTTTAAACTTTCCTTCTTTGATGTCTATTAACGTACGCTAAAAAACTATTTGAATGAAACAATGCTAAGATACAATATTCCACTGGTAAAGACAATGACTTAAAGTTTTAAATTAATAAACGAATGTTTAACTACGTAATACATATTATGATAATCATTATAAATGTCACCCGATATTCAAAGACTAAAATCTTAATAAACCCTTTGCATGAAAAGTTGCATTTGCACACGTAAATAATCTTTAATATTTGAAAATTTGGACAATTAATTACCATTAATGATTCCTCAACATCCGAATCATTCATTGGTGCATTATAAAAAACATCTATACAAAGTTACCTAATATTTTATTGCAACGCTGTCTAAGTAAACATCCTATCGTTTCTCACGAAGTACTTAATCAGACTTCGGTGTGTTAACAAGGTAACTTTCCATGTAAGCGTTTTTAATTATAAATCCATTAAGCACGAATGTTACTACGTTCTTAATTAAGGGCACTGTCATTAGATAATCCCAATTACGTATCTCTCACAAGCTTTTTTCTTTCCTTACATTTCTTATAAATTTTAGAATTCTCTTAATGATTTTTATCCAT
The DNA here is from genome assembly GCA_030522745.1 of Eupelmus kiefferi. Lineage (NCBI taxonomy): Eukaryota > Metazoa > Arthropoda > Insecta > Hymenoptera > Eupelmidae > Eupelmus > Eupelmus kiefferi. The sequence goes on along the minus strand of JAPYZB010001395.1, from coordinate 5,763 downwards.
TCCATTATTGTCAAGCATATATAATCCCTTTCCTCATGAAGAAAAAAAAATATATATATATAATGCATAGTTAAACGTACTTTAAAGAAAAAACGAGATTAAGTCACACCACTATACTTTATTTTATAATCACTAGCGATTCCTAAATTCCCCTCTTGTCCATTGTTAGAGCTAGATATTAGTTAATTAAAGGTTAAAGTAACTTAGGCTATAACATTTACTTGGACCTGGTGAAATTTAAAGAAAGAAAGATCGAACAATAAAGAAAGAAAAGAAGTAAAATAGTAACGATGGTTTATCATAATCGTCAACGTTAATTGTATCCTGCTAACTCGGAAAAAACTTGATATCTATTTGTTGTTCAAGCATTATGGGGTTACGCGTGAATTTAGGGCAAATTAGGGCTAGGCAAGTAAGTCTCACACCTTACGATATAAGCGGAACTTATAATAACGTTTGTGGTACATTTGATAGGAATGATCACGTATGCTTACACGGAGTGGCATTATAATCTAGGAGTTAAGGATTTGCGTAATTAACTATCACCGTAATAAGCAAATAAAAAAAGCAACCTGTAATGAGTGTCTAAGAAACAATAAGCGAAAGTAAGGTACACCGATTTACTTTTCGATCAACATTGTATTAACCAACGATGAAGAAGAAAAAACGTATAAAACATATAACCAAATGAAGGAAACGCAAATTTTGATGTCTGTCAGAAAAAATATGCATGTTTATTGTAGCCATGATCGCATTACAATCTCTTGATAATACTTAAGAGTAGGAATAAGTGTAAGAAATCGACAGAAAGTAAATTCTAATTGATATATGACTGCGTCAGAAAAGTAAAGAATAATGATGTTTAAGATGTAAGTGAAACTGATTCAAAGGTCTGTAACTTGGTAATTTGCTGAATTAAGCATGATAAAACAGAAAATAAATGAAGTATCCACGCGTTTTGATGTCTTTTAACTGAAAACTATCACTGCATGTGCATTCCTACGGTAGTAAATAATTACCAACGGTTAATTGCTTAATTGAGGTTGAAGGGAGTATTCACGTAATTCAAACAAAACAAAGGACGTGGAAAAATACAAAATATATATATAAAACAATGTATAAGCGGGTAGTATAACGTGAGAAAAAAAGCATCATGTAGACCTCCAGATTAACATCTGTAATTGATTATTTATCAAAAGATCGCAACAAAGTAACAGAAAGACGAACAATAAAGAATTACCCAAAGAGTCTTGTTTACTGTTTCTTGATATAAAGCCGTTAGATTGGTATAAATTATAATAAAGAGAAGTTTAACATTTAATGTATTAAGGAGCACGGAGATGAATTTTGTAGAATTGTTTTATTGAAAAAGAAAAAAAAAACAAACAAACAAACCAAGATCATAATAAAGACAAATCTAATCAAATAACATAAATGAGTTTTTCTATTGAACAACAACATAATCATTTATTAACTACAGGTAAATGATGTAAACAATTAGCAGATGAAAAATGGTATGTTTTTATCTTTTTTATGTTATTTATTTTTATTTTTATTTTAAAAGAATTATAAAGAGTTAAAAATTTTATCGTAGTTTATGTTGATCATAAAATCCATGCATCAGAAGTTGATAAAAATTATTTTTCAAAAAATCTCTAAGAAATTTAAATTTATTTATTTGATACTTAAATAATTACATTTTTTTGATTGTCATAACATATTGTTTATTCTTAAATTAATAAAAGTTTATTTTTTTATATTCAGTGTGCATAACAATTGTAATGATAGACGAAAACAATGAAAAATGATAATATACAGGTTCAGTTTTATTGCATTATTATTTTGACTCTGTCACTCAAGCTGATTGAGGTATTTGTAATTCTGGTGACTGCTGCAGCGTTTCAACATCCTGCAGAGTCGAGATTCCACATTCCTGCAGAAAAGTATAAAAGTATATATCTATCTCAGTAAACATGTTATTTTATGTTATATTTGATATTGAAATCTTAGTACGTACATTATATTCTTTCCAAGTCTCGTAGTTTTGTTTCATATAGTTTATCATTTCCGGTAAATCTATAAATGCTAAAAGTAAAATTTCTCTTTTATTTTTAAATTCTCAAATTTTAATTTGAATTACGAATTATAGAATATATAAATAGAGATTACCGTCCCAAGCTTCCATCATATCATTGATGATAAAGTCTACAAAGCCTATTTGCGATTTTGGAATAGAACAGGTAGATCTATCAAACATTGGCATTACGACAGGCAATTTTCTTCGCTTTTCTTCATCGGTCTGTAAAAAATAGTATCATTTAATAACTGAAGTACCTTTTTAATCATTTTGCACATAACAAAATATGATAGCGATAAAAAGTAAACAAAAAATTATAAAACAGTTTCTAGTTTAATTAAAATTAAAATTATTGAACTCTTTTAAATAAATACAAAATTAAGCATAACTGTAATTAAAGATTCAAGACTAGAATAAAGTTAGAATACCTGTCTAAAATACTCCTCAGCTATGCGCTTTGTCCATTCAATGCAAAATTTTAAGGGTCTTGTAGGGTTAGAGACGTCAGCACACTTTATCATCATCCTTTTTACAAGAGACACGTTTTCTGGAAGTAATAGCACAGACGAGTCTACCGGATCTGAAAATGGCTATGACAGAGACATTAAAATTCAATAGCTAATAAATTTTAATAATTTTATGACGCTCATTGCTAATCGTAATATTATAATATATATTCGTAAATTTTTTTTTCATGTTATTGTATTTATAGTAAAATTTAAAATATAAATCTAATTTTAAATTCCTGATTTTATTATAAATTTTATTGTTTTTATATTTCTTTATAAAATAAATGTAACTATTTCACTTATTTACCTCAGATTGTGATTCTTCAGTTCTAATACTGCAGACATTAACAAATTTTGCTAAATGTTCAAAATGTTTAGTCATTTCCGTTGCTAAAATCATATCTATGATGTTTTGCCTCAACATCTTGTAAGTCTCTCTGTCTAAATTCTTTAACAAAAAAAACTTTTTTTAATGATAGGTAAAGTTAAAAGTGAATGATAAGAGATGGAATATTCAATATAACCAACAAACTTAATATGTGTTGTTTATTTGATTAAAATTTAAATATATATTGGAGGTTTACCTTAAAGATATTGACATCGTCATCAGATAATGTTAGTTTAAATGTTAATGCAGCATGGTGAGATTCAAGTACAGAAAGGTCATTATACAATATGGCCAATTTATTCCCGGCATTGCAGAGAAACTGACTGAAATGATGAATAATAATATTTTAGTATATACTTATTTTGATATAATAAAATAATAATTTTTTCAAATTATTTCTTAATTTCTGTTTTAAATTTTGATAATTTATTAATTTTCTCAGTCTATAAAATCTAATTTACTTGTATATATCCGGTGATAAAGCCGCATGTGGCCCAATTTTCAAAATTTTGAATTACTTTCATATAAATCAATAAGAATGTTGAAAAGAAGTCTCTGCTCTTCTCACAGAATAATAAAAGTAAATGTTTAGATAAACTTATAAAAAAATGGTAAATTAATTTTTAAAATTTAAAACGCATTAGTAAAATAAGATAAATTTATAATATTATTAAATTTGTAATGAGCTTAACATAAAATAATACTAATAAGAAGTAGTAAAATATTGAAATAAATACTACGCAAAATATCAATCGGTAAACCTTTCCGAATCCGATCAATAAATTTTCATTTTCCAATTGAATCAATTTAGTAAACAATCAAAATTTCAACCACCCATCCCTCTACCAAAAAAATCTTCCAGCAAACGTTCGTCTCACCTGGACATGCCGGGATGATCGATATCGTGGGCGGCGGCGGCTACGAGCGCGGCCACCTCGTCCAGGGGATCTAGCAGCATTTTGAGCCTTTCAGAGCTCATGAAGCGCGCTATCGCCTGGAGGACATCGGCCGCGTGGGTCGAGTTATGGTAGCTGTTCTGCGCGTTGTAGTTAACCTCGACGACCGTCAGCCAGTTCTGCAGGGTACGCTCGTCGCAGTTCAGACGAGCGGGTACGCTGAAGCGATTCATTATGTTCATGCCTAGATAGTACAGCGGTCTGTAAATAAAATCGGGCATTAAATCTTTTTTTTTTTTTTTAATAATTGATAGGTACGGGAATAATTTTTTTAATTCAGAAAAAAACATAAATATAAAAAGCAGAGATACGACAAACCTTCTTCCAGACAGTTGTTCGAGCATAAATATATTGAAGTCCCAGTCCATGCAGTTCTCCAGTAGCTGTTCGATGTCCCGCGGCGCCCTTGAGGTCCCCTTAGAACTAGGTTTGGACACGGGCAGTTGCTGGTGCAGAATTCGCTGGACCTGGGAGACGCGGCCCGATGAGTCGTTCGATGACCTTCTCGAATCCCGCGAGTACTGCGGCGCCTAAGGATGAAATTCGCGATTAGCCGAATATTATTAGGAGTAATTAGGCTTTAGATTTTAAAATATCAATGTTTGGAAACTAAGGTCTTTCTTTTTTATCTTTAGTACATTTTTCTGATTTAAAAATTTTGAACATTCTCTTGGTATTTTAATTATTACAAATTCTTTTTCAGAATAATTTTTAAGGTAGGTTTATATTGTACTAAATATATTTAAAATATTTATTATAGCTAATGGACTAATTTTGGACATTCAAGAACAACATAATAAGGTACGACTAAAAATGATACTTTATTTTATTTTAATTTTAATTATATAATTTTAACAACTTAGTTTGTTGAAAATCTATACTCAACCAACTACATTTTTTTAATATATTAAGACAATTCAACAAATAATCCACTTCACGGTGGTACGATTTTATAAAATATTTTATTATTCAGTAAAGTATAGGGAACAAAGTTTTAAAAAATTGAAGTATTTTCCCACTACATAAATTGAGATATTTCTTAAAATATCTAATAAGTAGGAAATAATTTAAAAATATGTGTTATAATGAAATAGCAATTGAATTAGCAATATTAAGGTACTATAAGTCGCAAAATTACTTAAGAATATTACTAAATAGGAAAAATTAATTCTAATAGCGACAAAAACAAACTAATAGAGTTTCAATTTACATAAACCAAACCCATAAAGATCTTTATATAACTTTTAGAAAAGAATTGAAAAAATCCACGATGGGGCAAGCTACATCTACCAAACCATATAAAATCCTCGAAAAAATAAGCATTACAAAATTCTAACCCTGATCAGAAAAGTGAAATAAATTTATAACGGGGCAAATTATCAATACCATAAAAGTTATATGAAAATAATAGGCATTCGAAATAAATTAGAGAAAAAATAAGTTGATTATAATTTGAAATTATTTGAGTAAGATTATGATTGAATTACTAAAAGTAATTATAATTTAAGTTATAAATGTACGAATGAACTAATTTAGAACCCAATAAACCCGTATTATAGATTGAATTTCATAAAATTAGGCAGGTATTTCAGAATATAATTTAATAGATGCCATGATAAAGACTTAAAACTCTATGCCTTAACAGAAAAATTAATCGAGAAGTAAAACACAGATTTCTATAATAATTCAAACAAGAAAAAGTAATAGGAAAAAGAAAGTTTAAACATAGTGAGTCAGTCGTTAATCTTGATTCGAATTCAAATAAATTTATATTTAGAGCGCTTAAGAGCGAAAATATAATATAATCAAAAATTATCTTTTGGAATTAAGTAT
>JAPYZB010001394.1:0-14690 GCA_030522745.1 Eupelmus kiefferi | reverse complement strand
TTGCATTCACGTAACTGTATAAACACACATACGCGGGGATTTTTGGGTTGCCAAGTGGAGAAAAGATGCGAAAAGATGTGCTATACGAACGATTAACTAGGCTATTACCAACGGAATAATAAATCTTTTTGAGTTTGGAGGGTACTTAGGATAAACTGTCCTAAATCTAAAGATTATCTATATTCACTGTGGCGAAAATAGACTTTCTCTTTACGGACTACGGGGCAAATTCGTTTACTTTTTCATAATTAATATTTTAATCAATTAAATTGTGAGTTTTTGAACTTCATTATTATAAAAAAAAAAAAAAATTACAGTAGATCAGCATTAATCTAGGTGAAATTTTGCACCGTGGTGCCATGAAGAGTCTGTTGGATGAGTTCTTTTTATCCAACAATACTTACCAAAATTATTTCTAAATATTATTTTTTTTATAATTTTTAATTAAATAAATTAAATTTGTGGAAGGCAAGTGCAAATAAATTGGTAGACATTCACTGTATTTGTAATTATTAGTTTGGGCATTAGGATGATTCCTGTAGCTGATACAAGTTCACTGCTCTACTCACATTTTTTCGATAAGCTGCGGCTTATCAAAAAAAATTTCGCGGTAAAAAATCAGGAAATTTCCTCTAGCAAATTTTCCTTGAAATCAGGTAAATGTCGTTTTTTAAATGAAAACAGAAATTGTTTTATATTTTTTACGCAATTTTAGGAAAAAATTATTCTTATAAATTTTTTTTTAAATTGCGATTTTATTTTTGAGAAATTAAAAATTTTGTAAAAGATAAATTTTGTAATTTGCTACGATTTTTAAAATTATATTACTACATTTTAATACGGATCTTTTAATTTTAACTAAATTAAATCACTCTTTAATCTTTCAATTTTAGTCAAAAAATGTCTGTTGTGATTTTTCTTTTATTTTGTATGTTTAATGGAATAGATTATTAAAGCTAATCATGGCCAAAAATATATGAAGTTTTTCAGCACTTTATAGTTGGATTAAGATTTTTTATAAACTTTGATCTGTTCATAAATTTCATGAATTATATACCGGAAAATCAGTAGAGCAGAGAGTTTCTATAGACCACAAAAAAGACTAGACCGTTTTCTATTAGAATACAATTTGTATCCTAAAGACAAAAGATTATCGTTTCAACAATATTCTAGCAAGGTTAAAGAAATATATTTGTTTATAGTTTGATATTTACAATGCTGTATATAAATTATGAATGGATAATGACCTTTTATGAGTTAACAGTAGTTGAAATTATCTTAACAGACAAAATCAAGGATTTATAAGTATTATTTTGTACACAAAGCAAATCTATAAGCGCGATATAAGTTTGAAAATTTTCAAGTTCAATTTGATTTCTTTTGAGTTTTATTTTTTTTAGAGTTTTGACTTATAAAACTACGTTTTTGCATACTAAGCATGACCCCATTTCTCAAAATAAAATTTCGAAACCGTTTTAAAAATCTATATGATTAAAATTTATATAAAAAAAGTTGTATTTTTAAAAATTATATATCTTTTATAAACATGTTTCAAAATCTTTAAAAAAAAAAAAAAATAATTTTAAGTTTTCTATTTATTAATAAAATTTTAAAGTTTAATTAGTATTTTGGAATAAAAATGCTTAATGAAATTGTAGATTAATCTAAAAGAGTTTTAGTTTTGATTTAAAATTATCAGTGATATAATTCAAAGATAAAATATTAGCTATGAACATTATAATGCAAAATTTCGTAAGAGCCGAAAGCTTTTGTCTTATCAATGTTATAATTATAATTAACTGTTACTAACTTGAATAAATTAAATCTTTTGAGAAATCTTATTCACATAACTGAACACTAACTTAAATATTAATCAAAGCTTTTTATAATTTCGTAATTGTCAATCATTTTCTAAAACTAAATAGAACGTTTGATGTCAGACATTTGATAAGAGAAAATATACTTAAAAAGGTGGGTTAAAAGAGGGCTTATAAATCCGTATATCTATCATTTGCAAAGGTTTGAATGTCAAAGCTTTTCTTAGAGAATAATCTTTAACATCTTGATAAATTCAATTTTCATACAGTACAATAATATAATACAATTAATACAACAGATAAATTGATTATGAAACTACATAATTTAAAATATTTAATGTTCTAATGCAAAGAGGTACTTAAATAAAATGTAAAGGATTTAAAAGAAAAGTACTCTTTATTTTCAGAAGTAGAAGTTTAATAATGTAGTATAAGTGATGTTACAGTAAATATTTTATAAGTCGATCGTTAAGAATTTCATTTTTTAAGGCAGTGTCATGTATAAATTTATTTAAAAAATTAAAATAAGAAAACTTTCACATTTTTCGATTATTATAACGGCGCTGAACAATGTTGTGACTGAAAACTGTTGAAACATAATTTTCTTGATAAAATTTTTATTGAAAGAAGAATGTTGTAAGAATACATTTTACCACAAATGAAATACTAAGTAGTCCGTCATGTCTACGTAATTCATTGCTCGTTAATGGCAAAGTCTATAGAATTCGCTAATAAGCGATTAAAAGAATTTGTCGTCGATTAATTCGAACAATGCAATTATGTGTATATAGGTGTTTCTTCGTACAAATTCATATCCAACATTTATGAAAAAACTCGAAACGATTAAAAACTATCTACAAAGGCCCCGTGTTAATCGTTTGTTAAAAAGTATATATATATCTATAATATGTAGCAGTTTCATTTATATATATATCTTTCAATGCATGCTTTTATATTCGTTGACGCGTTGCAGGAGACACTTTTGGAAGCGAACAAAGCTACAAACTTCTTTTTTTTTATTTGAAAATAGTTAAACACGAATTTGAAAATTGCAAAAAGAATGACGAAAAGTAATGATTAATCATAAGCTTTATTGACACTAAAAATTAAGCGATTCTAGTGAATAAATAAAAAGAGTATTCGTGTAAAACTATCTTAAATGTTGCATTTTATAAAATATAAAAAATTGGTTCGGAAATATCAATCCCAAACGCGATTTGCGGTATATAGCCAGTCCTGGAAGTGTGAGTCTCTCGTGCATACTCGATTGCATTTAATTTAATAAAAATTGAATTTTCGACACACTGATTAATTCGAGCAATTGAAAAAGTTGAAAACTTATTCATTAATTGAATCACTCTTGTAACCTGAAAAGAGCTTTTAAGCTATTAAGGAAAAAGGACGAATGATGCACCTATAAGATTTAAGTATTGATAATAATACTGTTTGATTCATCCAAAATTTTTTATAATTACTTTCTACTGATATCATTAGTACAATGATATAATTGTTGATTTATTATTATTATTCTTATTATTTTAATTAGATCAAACATAGTTTTGTAAATAATAGTAAAAGTATCAAAATATAAAATATACTATTAGCAAATTCAAATTATTTGTATTTTTTAAAGTAGTAAATAATGATATTTAGAAAATTAAAATTTACTCAATGTTAGAAATTATTCTAGTTGCAGATTTATTTAAAAAAGAAAAAGAATAATTTGCTCTTCAAATGACTTAAGATTTAATAGTATGTTTTAGAAATTTTATAAGTCTAAAAAATTGTTTTAGCAAAAAAGTATAAAATAAATTTTTGTTAAATTTGACATAGTTTTTGAGTAATCAACTATTACATACCTCGAAACTATTCAGTGCGCGAATACATATAAGTGTAATACACAAACTAGTGCATAATGGATTAACAGAGATACGCATTCGAGTAAAAGTAATACACAACAAATGGTCCTCCACCAAGATATTTAACGAATAATAATATTAATAATTAATAGTTATAATATTATAATAATAAAAACACGTGTCAAATACAAGCGTACAATGGACAGAACAGCGCTTATTTTTAAATTAAAAAACGAGAGATGAACTAATTATTAAATGCAAAGTGCATCTCAACGAATTAGTTTCGTTGAGGAAAAGTGTGACTCTTATATAAATGAAAGCAATCTCGCTCAAAGATTTAACGACTAAGCAACATCGATAAAAATATATCTGCAACGCGTATGTGTCCCTCTCATACGTCACAGTTCGCTCAATTCACATATTTACCTTTCGGTTGTTTGTCCAACTTTGAAATTTTGAAAAATCACATTCATCACTTATGTATTAAATAAGATATATACCTTTTGCGGCTCGATTATTTTAATAAGATTAAATTGTACTTCACAAAACTTATTCATATAAGATGATATGAAAAATCTTTGAGATCTTACGATTTTTAAAAATCTGATTTTGTAATTATTAATATATTTTTACTTTACTTATACACAAATACATAGAAGACTTTTAAAAGATCTAAGATCTTCAAAGTTTTGGCGAATTTAAAGTTTTGAAAGTTTATTTTATCTTACTAAAACAGATGGTATTTGTTTTTTTATTTTTTTTTTATAATTTTTCATAAAAATATTACAGTTAGACGATAATGAATCGTTTCTCAAAATTTCAAAATAATTCATTTCGCTTAAGTAACTATATGACTTTCCAATTCCATTATCTTAAATTCGAACATCCAGTGACAAAATAGCCAGTAAAATGTTTTATTTACTCTTTCTTTAAGCTTAAAATACTGCGGAAGGCTTTAAGTCGCATTCGTGTTATCCATTTTTTAATTATTGTGTCCATCTATTTCGGTTGATAAATGTTTACACAGTACACGATATGGCTGCTACACAACTTCCACGATCTGTGATGTATCCTTGCACTTTGTACAGCGTATATAATACCCAGAAAAAAGAAATTATACGTAATTGTATATGAACTATTTACATTGATATATAGATAATGTATTTATACAAAGCTAAATACATATTTTGTTTAAGCAATACATATAATTACGTAACGTTTAGCATATTTATACGTATACAATTATATGCACACTTAACAATCTCATCTACAAATGCACTGAAAAAATTTCTATGCAATAGATAAAATAAGTCCATATTGAATTACATATAATTGCTTTCTTTTAGTGGGAAGTCCTACAAAATTAAAAATTCTAATACCTACGATGCGCTTCATACTTCGGTGTATACGTCGGCTTTATACTTCCGGCCCGAATGTGTACACTTAACAATTAATTAGCGTTTTTTTTTCTTATTAAGTATAGACGTCAAAATTGACGGAAGCGAGAAAAATTAAACTCTTTTAATAAAAAAACTTGACTTACATCTCTAATGATTTCGCAGTCGTTATACATAGAAAATAATAAATTGCAATTATTCGCGTCTTTAACAACCTTTAAACTTGTGTATGATATCCAAATGCCATTATTTTATCGCAAAATATTTAATAAGAAATGAACCATTACATACAGAATTAACAACAGTAAGGTACAACGCAGATAAAATTGCTTTCAAGTAAAATGTTTTATAAAATGAAGACCTTTTTGTATCAAAGCCGATAGTGATTATGTAGCCATTTGTTATCAATCATCAAAAATAACAAACAGATGTTCATAATTAATTTAATAGTTATAATAAAAATATTTATAAATTCATTTATAATTTAGGTATTTTTATATTTTAATTTTAAAATGTAAATAATTTCTTTTTCTAATTTAAAATACTTGTTTTAAGAAGAAAAATTATTTTTTAAATTAATCTAAAACTATACAATTATATGTATAAACAAGAATAAAATGAATGACGAATATTGCATTACACATTGATAACAAAAGACGAGAATTCGATGTTACTTTAGTTAGCTATTAAATAGAATAGCTTTAAAATACCTAAGACAAAGTGCATAACTTTCAATTATATATATATAAATTATGAGTACATTATGGAACGAACGTGTAAAATCAAGGGAGCGTATCGATGGAAAATAGATCAATCGCAGAGAAAAAATAGTCACCTTGTTGATCGAATTGATGAAAACAATAGAAAAATGCATGCATGTTCGAACATCTCAGAGATGTATTTAAGAATACTCTCATTCGATTCTCTTGTTTTCTTTATCCTTTTTCTCGATACTTTCCAATCACCGTATCATATGCATTTATTTCACTTTTTATTACTTATAAAACTAGCGCACTTAAAATTCACGTAAAAATCTAGATTTTTAAAAAATCTACTTTTATATATATAAACTCCAAAATCTCCTAAGATCCAACTTCCTCGGGTCTAGCTAGAGGAGCCTTTGATTTCTCTGTGGTAACCGTTGTGGTCGTCACTTCTAAGTTAGCCAAATCCGCGGCGCTAATCTAAAATTCAATTGATAGAAACAGATTTAATTATTATTATGAAGTTACAAGTTGTTTATCATTTCTTTAAACACATCATTCATTTAAATCATATAGATATATTACAGGAAACATTGAGAGAAAAGTTAATATATTTCTACATAGTTATAGAAGCTACAGGAAAAATGTAGATAGATATGGATTTTAATTGTTATGGTGAGAATAAAGTTATGTACACAAATGCCCACACCAAATATTATTTTCGATTCGCATAAGAAAATCGAATATTGAAGAACAGCAATTACAGAGATGTGATAGTCAATTCTACAGCTAAAGAATTCATAAACATTAGTAATCTACAACTAGTTTAGTGTTTTGATTTGACAATAATTGTAATACAGTTATGAACGCAATTGGTGTCCTAATTTTTTAAGGATTTATTCTTATTTCAAACAAAAAATATCAATTTTTATAAAAATTTAATTTTTAGTTATAATTTATTTTTTAAAATAACAGAAAAATTAAATTATTAATAAATTATTTACGAAATAATTGACTGTTACATCAAGTTAACACTTATCAGCATGTTAGTGCTTCAAAAGCTAAGCGCGAATGACATTAGTTAATATGTAGTAAAAAAATATTTAAAAAAAAGCAGAAAGATCCCAAAAGCTTCCAACTTTTATATTCCAATGACAACTTTTTTGTTGCTCATTTTATAATTTCTGACCTCGACGCCCGGGGGTAATGTGATGGTGGCATGTGTTGTTGTTGTTTCGGTACCACTGCGAATCTCTCTCTCTACTGTGGTGCCTATAAGGTTGGGGTAAAATGAAAACAAAATTGAAAAAAATATGACAGTGATGCAGGTATTAACAACTATATAGTAAATTAAATTTGGTCTATGACTGACTAAACTACAGAAAATCAAAATTAGTAAATCAATTGTAAGACAATAAAACATTGTTATGTGTAATTGACGAGTTATTGACTCTGACAAGAGCTCTAAAACTATCTATTATTACATATTTTCAGTAAAAATTGATTTTTCCCTGAAATAGTAATTGCAAACAATTTTATTGTATTGTTTTAATAAAATATAAATATGAAAATTAATAAAAAATATCATTTATATCGTTTTATTTTTTCATCGTGATCATTTCTCACTAGTAGTAAATAAATGTAAAGATTATATAATAAACATTACAATTTTAAAAATTTTTAAATTTCTAATCCTGTAAAAAAATTTAGTTTCTAGTAGAATACTTTAATTTATTTAACAACCCTTAGACGATTGATCGTCTTTTTTTAAACATTGAAACTCACTATTGACTTGTTCGGAGGCATTCTGCTGTAAGGTCTGTGTCTCCACGTCACCGTTGGTCGTGATGCCGTTACTGGATGCCTGTTGCGATATCACCGTAGTCGTTTTCACCACGACCGACTGGTTCTGCGTCGAAATTTCAGACGTGCGCGAGGTCACCTCCATTTTAAGACCGGCAAGGCGATTGTGAAGATCCTCGGAGGATGTGGCATTCCTGAAAAGTGAACTGTTACTGCCAGTAGCATGGCAAGTACACCAAGAGGAAGAAAAAACATAACGATTAGCTAGCATAACAGCAAAATTATATAAAATTATTTTTATATGTATATTATATAGAATTTTGTTTCCAAAATATAATATCAAATTATAGTATGAATAAGTATGTATATACATATAAAATCAGTAAATCATAAAATACTTAGCACAACTGAATATTAATAAATAAGTATAATATTAAGATAACTCTTTCTTGTTTGCTCTTATTTTTTATCAAACTAATTTTATAAAAATTTTTTATATAAATATGAAAAATCAAACATGAAAGAGTAATATAATTTGAAACTGCCTATCCCTTGAAAAACTTACAGCAAGTGATCCTTGACACTATCAATGGTGATGTCTCCGACAGAACTGAGATCTTGGCGGTCATCGTCGCCGTTAACGTCGGTCGTACTTGCGGCTGGTCTGAGCGATGGCTCCTTCGGCGATTCTTCTCCATTCGCTAAAAGAGACGCGATGAGCCAAACAAATTCCCAACATTTATGTGCATCGAGCGCTTACTGCTTTTTGCTTCGTTAACTAGTCATTTTCATTATGTGTGCACACCCGAGTTAACGTTAATATCGCTCTTTGTCTGCAATTACTCGTCAGCAATGCACTAACTGATATGAGTAAATACTTGGGTAAGTACAAACAACGTATGGTGGAGCAAAGCAAAAAACACTCAAATGATTTAAAAGAGGACGATGATGACGGGTTATGGTTTTATAAGTATGGTCAAGCGACTGAAGATTTTTTATATTTTTTTGCTTAGTAAAGACGTGCACTCGAGATCGGTAGCCGCATTTTAGAAACAGCGATGTAAGAATGTTTAAAACGACTTTTTATAATTATAAAGTGAAGGCTTGTAAGGAACAGAATTATTCATGTCAGAATAATTCAGGATATTTCTTTTAATGATTGTACTTAAAAGATGTTAATGCCTACTTTTATACATTGTTGTTGCATAAATGCGACGATTCCATAACTTATGACTCTAAAATTTTAAATGAGATGTCAAAAAAAAAACTTTAGACAAACATTAACACATTATTACACGTGCAAATAATCATGAGCAGACGGAATAATAGTACGCAATGCGTTTGAACAAAAACAAAAGAAGCTGTACTTTATGAAAGAAAATAAATTAAATAAATATATAAATTTAATTTTTGAAACTCACTGGATCCAACGACGCCATTTTCGGTAATTATCTTGGGCAGTGGCTGAGCTTGACTGGCTTCCTTTTCCGTGTCAACAGTGTCTTCTGAAGCTTGGGTATCCTTCTTTTCTTCTTCTGGGCTAGCTTCTTTCTGCTCAGGCGCTGTGGCCTCTGGGCTAGACCTAGCATTTGGGGGTAAATTAAGAGCGCAGTGCGCCTTAGTGACCTTGGAAGCGGATAAAGAGATACGCTGCAGCTCAGACGATGAGTGTAGATACAGAGCTTCACCAGCCTTTGTAAATGTAAGTGATGAAATACCGCTGAAAATACAATTAAAAAACCGTTAAATTACTTATATAGAACAGAAAGTTTATTTTATCCATAATTAAAACTTACTTAATATCCTCTCTCTTGATAGTTGCTGCATTAAGCTGTCTCCTCAATTCGGGTATTCCAAGTACAATACACTCTCCTAAATTCGTGAGACAGAGTAAACAGGTCTCTTCGTGTTGTCCGGACGGTTCCACGGGGCATGTGAACTTTGCGAATCCAGTTTTTCTGACTCTCGAGCCTTCGTGCGCGGTAAGCTTGTACTTACAGAAAGGCTTGAGCGACGGCAGGTTGAATATTTTGAATTGTTCCTCACTGGCGATAACGACGCGGTGAGGTGAGGCCATATCGGGTCCAGGACACACGCCACGTTCCGCCTCAAATGGTTCAGGCAGCGGAATGTTTGAGCCATCAAGAATAGTAATGGCAATCACAGGTGCACGATGTTTTAGTTGAATCTCCTTGCCGAGGGTACAGTTAACATCCTCTTCAGTACGGCGTACGCCAGCTGGGATCGCAAGAGTGAAAACGTAAACGGTCCCGTTGTTCGTACCTGCCCATAGCGTCGGCGTTGTGTTTTGCACTATAAGAGATTTTTGTTGTTACAAACTTTTGTCGACTTTAAAAATAAAAAAAAATAAAAAATAAATGACGTAAATTTACTTACTGCTAATAATATAACTTCTAGCGAAGTATAGGCATCTGACCATAGAACCGAGAGCATCGTCAACAGGTCTAGCTTCAACTTGTCTTTCGACAGGCTTTACGTCTACGGGTGTTTCTGCAGTTGGTGAAGATGCTGCACTTGGACTAAAAATTTATTAATTTATTTATTTTATGAGATAAGCTAAATTATAAAATATAAATTCTATAAACTTATAAATTTTATTATTTGTAAATTGAATTAAAATATACATACGTTTCTTTCTTTTTTGGTTCTGGAGCAGCAGTACGTGGAGAACTGCTAGTAGTTGTTGTTGCTCTTCGCTGAGATCTTCCTTTTCTCAATCGTCTAAATGATTCCCTTAAAGATTTTTTGAACGATTTCCTTCTGGAAATCGGTGTATCTCCGGACCCAGAAAGATCTAAAAAAAAAAAAAATATTTTTAAACGTATATTTAAAATGATTTAATAAATATTACTAGCTAAAAAGGAAAACAACTCACCATTTGGATTTAAGGTACATTTAACGCTGACGGGCTTAATTCTGACATAATCGAAAACTGCAAGGCCATGAGCTGTGCCGGTAGCGAGTAGGCCCCATTCGCTGTGCATCGCCAAAGCTGTAACCGCTGCCGGAGGATAGAGCTGCAAGAGACAGTGTGGCTGAAAGCCTACAGAAAAGGAGATACTAGCGGTACGCGCAGGTAAGTGATCGTGGCCCTTCCAGACGAAGCCGTCACGGTCGTTCACCACATTCATCGTTACGGCCTTAATCTCCTTGTTGGTGGCTTCGTTGGAGATTTTGGCGGTGATAATGTGTCCGGCAGTACCCGCAATGACGAGAGTAGATGAAAGCGGACAGAGCAGAACTTTCTTAACGGCTAGTCGAGGATCATCCGAGTAAGGATCAAATGTGCCAACCTAATCAAAATAGTAATTTTTCTTTAAGTATTACTGGTTTTATTTTTTTTTTTTTTTTAAATGTTAAAGAAACACCGACCTTTCGAAACGGAGGCCATTCGTCTTCTTCATCCTCGGGTGGCTGTTCGAGTACATCTAGATGCTCTCCGGTGAATAGTATCGACGAGTTGTACTTATAGAGAGGAGTAAGAGATACATCCGAGGCATTCCAAAAGCGCACGGTACCATCCTCATGACCGGTAAGCAGTAGCTCGCGGGCTTTAGGCTTATCCGGATCAGCGGGTTTGCGGCATAGCAATACTCCGCCGTCGATCGGCCATTCTTTGTCCGAATAGAGATGCTCGGTCTGAGCTTTGCCCGCCGACTCGATAGCCTCCCAAAGTTCCTCGGGTACGTTCGGTACGTGTTGTGAACATGTCACCTGGTAAAAAATCGGATAATGAGAAAATACAAATATTCAAAGAGTAAAATATTTGCTTTAATTCATTTAAACTTACAGCGCTGGCATGAAGTGAGACGAGATAAGGCAGTGCCATCATTTTCCAATCGGGATCCGTCAGATCAATGGCGACCAGTTCCTCCTCGGCGAGAACGATGAGTGCTTCGGGTGACTCGACGTTCTTAGCCTTCTCGTCCTTCTCCTCGTCGTCTTCCTGCGGCTCCTTCTTCTTCGGCAGAACGGTGAAGAAGTCGATGACCTTAGAGGTGAAATCGAAGACGACGTGCTTCTTATTCTTGCCCTCTCGTTTCACGGTTATAGTGTGGCGATCGCTATGCACCGAGCGCTGCATACCGCCCGAGAAGAGAATAAGCTCGTCGTCGCTAAACATTTTAAAGAGCGATTAATATTACGTATTTAAGAATCGGTATGATTGAAAGGAAAAAATAAACTTACTCGTCTGTTGGATGCACGATGATTTTGGTGATGGCCTTGCAGGGAAATGGTCCATAGGGCGTAGTGGGCGATGGGGTCTCCTCGTTGCCGGGACTAGCAAGGGCGTAGGAGCCGTCATTGTGGGAGAAGACGAAACGCGACTCCGAGACCCAGTGAACAGACTCCAGCTGCTGCGTGGAGACGAACGTCTGCGCACGCGAAAACAAACCCATCAGCTGCGGCGAGCGCGAGCACAGTCGGTAGTAGGTGGGTGTACGTAGGGGCGCACCGAGTATCATGATCACATAGCCCGTCGCGTGGAAGGACACACACACGCGTTCGCCAAAACCACCAAAGACACCAAACAAACAAACAAACGATAGGTCAGAAAAAAACGATGTGGGAGTAAAGCGTATGATAAATGCTGTGTGGCGTGTGTGTGTATGAGTGTGTTAAATGAATACAAGAAAGTGAAAGAGGAAAATCGAATGTGAAGGACAAAGAAGATGCCTATTTTTAAATTATTGTATTCTGAAAGTGATTGGTAACTTTTGAAATATTTAATTAATATTTTTATCAATATTAAGCTTAAGATTGAATTTGTATAACGAATTTCGAATTGAATTTTATATTCAGATATTTTATAATGAAAATAATTTGAACAGTCTGAAAATAAATTATTTTAACATAAATTTTTACAAATAAAACATAGTAAAAAATAAATAAATAAGTTTAAGATCGTTATTCCACAGAACAGAGCACTTTTAAAAGTTTTTTTAATTTTTCTGCTTATTACCTCAATAATTTAAAAATTTATTATTTTATTCTCGAGATAAAGATTGTAATTATATTATAGACTTTAATAATTTAACTCAACAAATTTTGGAAACTTGGTAATTAAGCTGTTCAAAAAGTATTGTAGTTTCAAAATTTGTAGTTAACTTTTGAATAAATATTTATTGAAGCGCTTGTAAATTTACAGAAAATAGTCGTGAAATAAGAATAATTGTTGTTGATTATATATAATTTTTATTTCAATATTTCTAACTAGGCAAGTCGGAAACGGAAGTTTTAATGGATCGTAAATGTAAAGTGAATAAGCAAAAAGTTTTAGTTTTAAAAATAATGAATCATATCTATGTCTACAAGAGATTTGTGTTTGGTTATGGTACATGGATTCATAGAATCTGATTGTTTTAATAAAGCACAATTTCATAAGTAAGAATAATTTTTCTAGTATTGCATAATGCCACAAATAATTTTCATTCTAGGAAATGAAATTATATGAAAATATAAGAACTCAAGAAGTTTCACTTCACTGAGTTTAGCTTGTTTACTACGTAGTTACATAAGAGTAACAAAACATCCAATATAAAATACGTGTAGTAAAAACATTATAAAGGTAATGCATCCATAAGGACGACTTTATGTAAAAATTCTGGCTTTAAAAATCTTATGGTTATACTATTCTCAAAGTTCATACATAAGAAAAAACGTGTAACTAAATTTTTACTGGCCATTTCATAAATCGTAATTTAAGAGTTATTGCCGTATGAGCGTGGGAAAGGAAAACAAATAACAAATAAAGCATACATTGAAATTGCACTTCATTAACAAGCAAAACAAAACCAACTCCTTGATACCACCATATGTTTGTAAAGCATTTCAGGCTTGTATATAAATTATTTTTAACTAAGGATATCAGTGTACTTGAAACTTTTAAATATTATCGATTTTAATACAGGATGATTAACAAAAAATCATTGGAATTAGTATCAAAAACTCGTAAGAGGATTTTGAAAAATCTTTTACAAAAATTTCAATGAAAAGTTAAAAATTAAATTCACTTGTTATCATCAAATCGATAAAGAAATAAAAGCATCAAGCTACATACACCAAGCTCCTCGGCATCGCATCAGAATAAAAACACTGACGACTATGCTTATTGTGTAGGCGTGAAAAAGCAGCAGCAGCAGCAGCAGCGGTTTCTCATGTATATATCCAGCTTCGCCACGTGCGCGCGCGCGATTGTTCAAGTATAATGATCCAGTTGTGTGTACGTTATGTGTCGCGTACGTGAATGAGTGATGAGAAAAAGAAAAGAACAGAAACGAGAAAAGAAGAGACAGAGAAATAAAAATGATCGAGGAGTACAGAGTAAGCAATAAACGAGAGCGACGTTCACCTGTTGAGCCCCCGGGGTGGCCTTGTTCCAGAGGACCATGAGGCCGCGATTATAGCCTATGAGTATATTGTCAGGGTGTCCTGGCTGCTCGGCGATCGCTTCGACTGGTCCTGGATTAACCTTGAAGTCCTTAGGAACGCTGAAAGAAAAATACGATTATTGCTATAGCTATTCTTTGATAATTGTTGATTGTATAATCGGATTGGACAGTTGACTTACTTTTGCATAACGACGTCCTGGTAAATAATAGTGTCGGACATGGTGAACGTCTTGAGGTTGAGAAGGTAGATGTTTCCGCCCTCGGTGCCAAGCAGAAGGTGATCGCCGTTTGATTCGAGGCACATGGCTGAGATCTTCTTCAGTTTACCTTCCAGCGAGAGCGACTTGGTTTCGATGACCGAGTTCTCATTGATTTCCCAGAGATGCAGGGAGTTGTCATCGCAGAGTGAAACGACGCGGCCCTGTTGAATATATTATTTTTCATTCTCTCTTTTCGATCGATAAAAGATAAATAAATGCATCAGATTATTATTCAATGCATAACGAGCGTATATATAACGGTAACGAGCGCGATATAGATCACTTTCTTTTTTCGAACGAAACGAAAAAGCAAACTAGGCCAATAGTTCAATTGAATTAGTCGTACTGTCTGTTACCCTTTCGTCCTGATAGTAATCAACTTTTCGAAGCAGCCTCGATCCGACTTACCCAGAAAATTACCGTAGCGTAACTGTGTC
>JAPYZB010001393.1:0-28619 GCA_030522745.1 Eupelmus kiefferi | reverse complement strand
CTTTGTTTTTATGTTTCTTTTTAGAAAAAGTTAGTTAAAATAAATATTTAATTTTTTTATTAGACTAGAGGGCGCTTTGAAGGTATAGAGCACTCTTAACTAAAACAGCACACAGACACACATATAAAACAACGTGCATTCGCGAGACTGCATATACACATGCCCCGGTTTATTTTTATCTCGCGCGAGAGGGGGCGGCTCTGCGCGTGCGGCACTCGCGCTCACAGAGACATAATGCGATGCCTCGGGGCGCGCGCGTCTGGCTGCTCGTCCTCGCCTTCAAGTACACGCTCTGGAGCATCTACTACTGGCAGCGCGACCGGCCCACCAGCGGAGCGGCTCCTCGCCGAATCGAGGACGGCGCCGAAGGCTGAGGGACGAGGATCGCAGGTGAGAGCAGCTGAGAGCTGTAGGTGTGTGCTGAGACCCTGGGACTTTGTGTATATGGGGAAAGGAAGACGTCGATCGATTGCTCCGTTCTGTTTCTCGCGCGATGTAGACGCTGTGGCTATTGTTGTGGAGCTTTTGGTGATGTGAGGGTTATGAGGTGTGTGATTCTTCATCGAGACGTGTGTGGTTTTTCTTTTCTGTATATATATATCTATGTTTGGGAAATGTGAAGAGAAGTCAGCGTTGCGGAGAGCTTCTTTATATACGAGCGAGTGAATTTTTAGGTTAGGATCCGTGCGCGAGTATAGGTTGTGTCTCTGTGTCGCGCAGTGTTTTGCTTATATCTCTCGCGTGCGCGCCTCAGACTTTCCCCCCATAGCTGTGTATATAACTATAGACTCAGCAGCACAGCTTATTGTTTCGATGGCGTTTGTTGACGAGGTTTTTCTCGGGCTTCGCGAGTCTGATTGATTGCTTGTTTTTACTCTCTCGCGTAGAGTCTATATGCTGCCGCGGGGGTGGCAAGGGAGGATTCTTTTTTTATTTTTAGAAGAAAGACGAGATACGTCGAATCACTCGGAGATATGTAGACCTGACGCGATCGAGTATAAGGATTTTAAGTGCGCGTAATGAGTCATTAGTGAGTCGACGGGTTTTGCAATTGCAGATTGATTAAGGTGGTCTTGGCAGGTGGAAAATCTATTGATTTGCTGCTTTGTGTATCTTGGACTGTCAGGGACGCGGATATCGGAGATATGCCGTTTTCGAGAGGTTGTGTTGATGCGTGTCGATGCAATTGTGTTAAGGTCATTCGATTTCTCGTGAATTATTGTATTGGGGAAGTCCATAGAGCTCTGTAGAAATTAATGACTGGCATGGAAGTTATTAGTTGAGCGATTAATTAAAGTTCAGGGTTATAATAATGGAAATAATGAATTGGTTTACTTTCTTCTAATTATGTAAATGCCTGTGATATTTTTTTTTAATTAAATTTAAAATATTGTAACTCTTAATTTGAAAACTTGTTTTTATTAATCAGTATAAGATACATAGAGGAGCGGAAAACGATTTTGCTTTTAACAATGTAATCATAGAATAATAATATTGGGATTTGTTTGATTAACAGTAAAACAGAAGCTATCATGAGGTGAGATTGCTTAAAGAAATCTGTGAAGAAGATTCAAAATGTATGGCGATGGGGAGCTGGAGGTCTCCGAAGGATGGAGACAGATCCGAGACTTAAGCACAACGACAGATCCTAACATAAGTTCCACTGTTCATGATGAGGATCATTTTTGTAAATTAATACTTTACAAAGAAATAAAAGATTCTAGGTCAGTATTTAAAAAAAAATATGTAAATAAAACATCTGTCGATGTAAGAACTGATAATATTTAATTGTTTTTGTTTTAGGGTACGAATATGGGATGTAATAATTTTAATACCAAATATTCTATTTCTCTTGTTCATCATCGTCAGATTTAATCGAGCCAGACTTAAATTACGTGCCACAAGCAGTCCTATATACTTGGCCTTTTATGGTCTTGTTATTGGTAGTGTTGTGATATCGGTTATTCGTTGTATAGTGTCAATGACAGTTAATGCTGCTGCAAGTGTAGGTGGTACATGGGACAAAGTGTTGTGGGTTACAGTTAGATTTTTTCTACTATCCACAGAAATGAGCGTTGTCATATTTTCCCTTGCATTTGGTAAGAATTCATTGAAGCTTTCAACTTTCACTATAATAAAAGATTCACATTCGATTATCAATTTATTACTTTTAATAATTTTTCTACTTTAATTATTTAGTCTTGAAATATGTTAAAAAAATGAAAGATATTAATCAAATTGTTAAAGTTAATGAAATAAGAAAATGATTAATATATTTTATTTATCAATTGTAGGTAACTTAGATAGTCGGTCAAGCATACGTAGAGTTTTGATAGCAACGTCTTTTATAGCACTGGTTTTTACAATTACTCAAGGGACTCTTGAATTAGTTTTGCCTGATGACACGTTTCATATACCAAGTAGAGATTTCTATGTCTTTGGTCATGGTGGAATGATGTTTTGGTTTTGCAGTAGCATTGTTTTTACAACGGTAAATAGATATTTTACATTTTATTTTAATATAATTGTTCAAAAAATCTTATTTTATTTAACATTTTTATTATTAAAATTTTAGATATATCTATCAATACTGATTCTGCGTTATACAAGATTAAGAGAGAGACTTACTCTTCCTAGTAAGTTAATTTTTATATTCACTTCATTAACAGGGAAAAATCAGATATAGAAATTTTATAACCAAATAATATTATTTTATAGATCGCAGAGGTTTTTATGTGTACACTGGTCTTCTTGCAACTTTGGATTTAGTTCAATCAATAGGAGCTGGTTTGCTTAACTATACCCAAAATAATGCAGGATTGTGCGTCATTGATTTGACTGCTGCTATGTACTTGACATTATTCACGCCTTTGGTTTATCACACGTTCCTTTCAGAATTTTTAGGGTATGTTTAATTTTAGAATGTCTTCTAATTAATTTTTATTAGTATACAGTTTCATATATAGATATTTAGATTATTTTATAATTTACAATTAATTTAACCTACGTATTGTGTAATTGTCAAATAACTAAATTTTATTTTTTATTAAAGTTTTAACTGAAACTTCATTTTAATTAATTTTATTAAAAGTACATTTAAATTTAAAAATACTATGCATTTAACAAAACTTATTATTAAAGATTACATTTGTGATATGGAAATATAAGATAACTTCAGTAAAATTTTATTTTTACACTTGTCCTTTCTTAAGCTTTCAATAACAATGTATTAGAAATCAGAATCAAATGAATCATAAATAAATTTCATTGACGTATGTTCGCAGAGTGTCGCAGCCAACGATAATGTTCTCCTACAAGGCCCAGGTGGACGACGCGATGGATGAGGACACAGTGTCGCTGCCCCACCAGCAGAGCTTTTCCTCCCTCAGGACGGACAGCGACTACATTTACCAGGTCCATACCCCGTGCTTTCACGTCCCTCCGTTCTTTCATTCCCAGTTCTTTGTGCGCCTGCCACCCGAAGCCTCAACCTCACGCCTTACCGGCAGCACTTCGCACCTTCTCTACCACGAGCACCATTCGCGTCCTCATCTTCACCCAAGGTCGCGACTCAATGCTCGCACGAGCGCTCCAGATCTGCGATCGATGAGAGCCGTGCAGAGAGGCGATACCGCCAGCATATCAGATCTGCTTCTGTCGCCTAGCACTGCCAGCAAGTTCGCCTTTAAGCCGAGAAAGAACGACAGCAAAGCCAATCTGTTCTCCTCTGATGAGAACAAAAGCGACAGCAGTTTCGTGCTAGCTAACAGAACCAGCCTTCGGTCCAAGACCAGTCCGTCCGAACTCGAGAGCAGCTCACAGAATATTTTAGATAGCGCCAGTCATGAGGATAAGTCCGAGGAAAAAAAGTCGTCTACAGCTGGTCTCAGCGAGTATTTGAGAACCATGCGGACGAGTGCTAGCAACGAAGACGACGATAGTAATGATGTGGAAGTGAAAGTGCTTCCGCAGAAATCGAAAGAGGCTTCCTCGGACTCGACTTCCTCGTCCTCCTATAGCGATGCTCTGTGAATTAATTTTTTACGAAACTGATGATAGTGTTAAACTGAACAGTGTTGTTTTTTATTTTTAAAACTTCGTTCTGCCTTAGAGTTGTATGCAAAATTATGTTACTCAAAATAATTTTTAGTCACAAATTTGTAAATACAATTTTTCGTAAGCATGAAAGTAATTCTTCGGTATTTAAAAATTTAATAATACCGATAAAAATCTCTTATAGATGCGTAATATAGGATCGTTAAGTCCTATTTAAAAATTGTCTTGCCTATAAAGACTGAATTAAAATAATTTTATTACATAGAAATTAAGGATTCATAATAGTAAGCTTATATTTATAGCATTAGATGCTCAAAATAATCAGACAAAAATATTTGTAAAATATATATTAAATTTATATTAATTACTAATTTTGCATACAATATTTAAAGAAAATGCAGCTGAGTTAAGTAATCTCATATCCAGTCTGTGTCTTATGAGATTGGAGAAAAAGTAAATGTTTGAATAGCACAAAAATGATTCAAAATCAGTGAAACAGTTTCTATTATGTGATATAGCATTAGTAGCGATATAAAATTGCTGTTTGTAAAACAGTGCGCGTAAAACTATATCGATTCGTCAGTGTAAATAGTGTTCAGCCATCTTTTAAAATTATTAAGTATTTTTTTTTATGAAAAGTGATAATGCAATCCTTACTCGGTTTTTTAATTGTTTGTACATATTTGGGCTGATCTCCATTTTTTCGATTAAACGTTTGTTCTTGTAGTCAATGTAGTTTGTTTCATTTATTTAAAGTTCAATGAAGGCATTTGTTAGATGATATATAATACAATGTTTAATACATTCATTGTAGAAATTATAATTAGATTCGCATACATCAAAGGAATTGTTTGGTAAAATTTCAAAATAATATTAGAAAAATCACTTATTGTTATTTGAATTTTTTTTAATTGCATAACAAATTATACTTAGAAAAAGGAATGTTATAAATATTTTCAAAATAGATTTGTACAAAAAATATACTTACAAATGCCTTGATATTTGCTGTTTGATCCCATAATTGCTTTATTGAACTAGTAAAAAAACTTTATTTAAAAAATCAACATCCATGTTGCTTTACACAATACTGTAACCGCTCAAAATTTAACAAACCAAAAAATTTAAAAATGAAAAAACACTTTTTGACTTGAATAGATATAAATTTGCAAACTAAATTCATTTCATGTTTTTATTATTACCTAAATGTAGGATTAAAAACATAGTTAAAATTACAGTTTTGATATGTTACAGTACTAGTTCATCATTGTATATTATTATACATTTACACTTACAGCTAGTAACGATCACTTAGTCATTAAGTAAAATCAGCTTAAAATCTCCCATCAATAATTTTTTTCTACTATAAGTAAATTTTTTGGACTCAATATATCCGCTCTTCTTAGATCCCCAAATGAAAGTTTTCCCTCTTTCTGTTTTGCTTACAGAATCACAGCGTATACGACTCGACGCAGTTCGACGTTAATTCGACGCCGGTTAATCCGCTGTACGCGGCCTCGCTCCAAAGTCCCGACAGCATCACCGGTTACAGTATAGACAGCAGCGAGCCACCGCCATTGTCGCTGCCGCCTCAACATCAGAAAGAAGCTAACGGTTATCAGCAGCAATAAGAGGGAAAAAGCTCGATCGGTGCACGTCAATGATACTTATTTTTGCGAGCTGAAAGAAAACGAAAAAGAATTCGAATAAAGTGGATAAATCTGACGTCATTTTTAGTATTGCAACACAATATTTTGATGAATTTTTTTTATAATGATTCTGTCAAGGAATAAGTTTAAAAAAGCAAGTAAAAACGAAATTTTGATAAAAGAAGTTATGATGTTTCGGTTCTTGTTATAAAAATATCAAAATGTTTGTAAATTATAGTTTTCGAATTCTTTTTCGTTAGTAAGGGTGATATAAGGCAAAAGAATGTATGTGCCTCTGAACGATTCTAGTCGTCGGAGTAGCAAGTTTTTTAATATTTAGAGGCGCATTAATCCATTTGTGTATATATGTACGCGTACGATCATGTACACCGAGATGTATAAAAAAGGACCGACATTCTTAAACAATTTTTATTTCACTTTTGTATAATTCTGAGAAAAAATGTTTATTTATTTTGAACTTTGTTAAAAAAATAAAGAGAATTTTTTTGAACATAAAGTGCCAAAATAATTAAAAATTTATTTTAATTATTTAACATGCAAATAAATACAAATAAACAATGCTACAATTTATTAATATTGTTTTTTAAATATAAATTTATTTAAATTTTAAATTTATAGGAAATTAAAAATTCGTATACAAATATTTTATTGAAATGTTGAAATTTAGGCAAATTAAATTGTAAATTTAAAAACATTACTCAGAATTATATAAAAAGTAACAATTAAAACAGATACAAATTATAAGAGAATGGTAATGAAATTTATTACTTTTGTATTACTTTAACATTTTAATCATAATTAAAAAACTAAATAGTTCTTTAAAGCCTTATTTTATCATGACAAAAAAAATATTAATAAATTTAAATGATAAATTTCAGAACCCTTTTCTATAATTAAATATATGAATAAAAATCAGTCGGTCCTTTTCTTCGTTAATCTTACGCTTGGTCAGGGATGTAAATTTGACTATGGAATTTTGTTGCGCTTGATATAATGTAATTTTATACGCTTGATTATGTTATATTGTCGCTCAGACAAAATTATTTACAATTCATAAAGGCATTTTTTAAAACCATTAAATAAGGATTTCAATATATATTTCATAAACTTCATATAGGTTTCTTTTAATATATAATTATAGATCTTTACACAATAATTCATGACTGTATATACACTAGAATGTAATTGTATACGGCTTTATGCAATTGTATTAATTTTGTTCTGATATGTAGATTTTATAGTGAGGAATGGATAATATAACACCGAAATGTTTACTGTGAAATTTTTGTTAATTTTGCAAAAGAATAAGTTCAAATATTAAATTATTGTAATGTAAGTAGGCTCGTTTTATTTATAAGGTAGTAAAAATAAATCTGTGTAGAGCGGTGGTAGAGTTTATACATTTTATCTTTGCACATTTTATAAATTCAATTGGTAAGGCAAGAATGTAGGAAAAAGTTAATATTATGAAAACTTATTTGGAAAATTCGGTCATTATTATAATTTTTTCTTACGGTAAAGAGAAAAATAATCATTTTTACAATGTAGAATTTAAATGTTTTATTTTAATATTATTACAACAAATTTTAATCATTTTAACCAGGTTTTATGAATCATAGAAAAATTAGCATATAAAATTTTTTGTTGTGTTTTTTATATTGAAAACTAGTAGTAACCATTTTCTAAAGATTCAACATTTTAGATATTATTTTTATTATGAAAAACTAAAAAAAAACTAGTTTTCCCACTGCAAAATTGGTGGCTCAAATTTGATTCCGTCCCATCATGTAAATTTAATTTTTTTCCTTATTTTGTATTTCTTAGATACTGAAATTCAACAATTTTGCAGTAAATCGCAAGCTATAAAAAGACTACATTTTTGCAAATTTTCTTTGTGAAAACGATGAACTTTCTTATAAACGGCAGTGTGAATAACTTGAGTGAGCATACTTAGAACTTTTTTAAAAGACCAGTAATAAGGTGGTTCCATGACAAACGTCCCCAGGACTTTGCTAATCGTATTACCTACATCTTATTAAAGCTTCTGGTTAAAAGTAAAATTAAATAATATTTAGGTTCTATGAACTATGTACATAAATTAAAAAAATATACTAAATCTTAAAATCATATCGTTATTGCAAATTAGTTTCATTTTGTGTAATACATTAGAGAATGTGATTAACAATGTTACACATTTTCATTACACTGTCTTATTAATAAAAATATTTGTGTCAAAAAATAATATTTTTAAAGTCTATTAATTATTCTTAATTTTTGTAAATATTTTTCTATAACAATATTAATATATGTCATTATGTAATTAGAAAATAACAAACAAGAAGAGACTAAATTGCAGTAACGGTGTTATTAAAATATATAAATATATTATTTATACGTATTTAATGATTGTCCAATTAAAATTAAATATCGTTTATTTAAATCATAAATTATAAATTAATATCTTTTTATGATTTTGATGTATACAATACAAAACGAAAATGGTGGTTAACGAATTGTCAATAACAAGTGAATTTTCGTAGTTTTATAAAACTAACGAACATTCCCGAAAAATAACAATTATACCTTTAACGTCAATATAAAGAATTTTGTTCAGATCAACAGGTCAAATTAAAAGAATTAAATGAGTGATAGAACAAAACAAAAGATATAATAAATTGTGCTATTTTGTGTTTGAAAG
Source organism: Eupelmus kiefferi (assembly GCA_030522745.1). Lineage (NCBI taxonomy): Eukaryota > Metazoa > Arthropoda > Insecta > Hymenoptera > Eupelmidae > Eupelmus > Eupelmus kiefferi. The sequence goes on along the minus strand of JAPYZB010001393.1, from coordinate 20,198 downwards.
AAAGTTATCAGTAAATTTATAGAAATAAAATAATTGTGCTATAAAAAGATGAAGGTTTGTAAATTAAGCAACAAATATTAAATAAAATTCCACATATGATTCACATCAATGATTATGTTTATTAAATATTTTGCTTGATTGCCCATGAATTGAAAGTACACGAGATCTGATGCATCTAATTTTGTCGTAATTCGTTTCCGAGAAAGCTTATATAAGCGTATAATTTTCTATTTTTGTAGAATGGTTGTCTTTGAAGAAAATAAAAAAGCATAATACATCTTTAAGAATGTTTTATAAAATTTATTTCAAATTTTACTTTTACGTTTATAGCTTTGTTTCGTTATAGGCATTCACCCTATTGAAAGTTTGAAATTATAATTAAACTATTTAAATTTCCATCAAACTGATAATTTTAATAAAAAAAATCTTAATTTTCTAAATATCTAAGGGACATATTTTACTAAAAAAAAATAAATTTAAAATTTTTTGCATAGTGACTATACTTATAAATTACATTACAACACTTTATTATAATTTCTTTTACAATCACTTTATTGAACGTGTACCCTAATAATTAATTACAAATAATACCTCTGATTTATCATCGAAAGCACGAGCGAACGCACTCAACATTCGTTTGCGATCGTGCGCGCAGAACTGTTTCCTCACCTTTTTCCTTTTTCATTTATTGGTTTTATCTTACTGTTAAATGCAATGCTAAATGACTTATACCTTAAACCAGGTCCAAAAAAATCTGAAATTTAATTTCAAATTTTCCGTCTCACGTCGACACAACCATCGACAACCAGTCACCCTTGATTCCTCTCCTCAACAGCACCTACGTAATCTTCCAACTTGGCTCTATCCAAAAAAACGCATCTCCTCTTCAGCGCTCACATCTTCGACCTGGGCGTGAGGTAAAAGTTCCACGTTTCAAGCACCTTCGGATCACTGCTCGCGAGCCTCTCCAAACATCCGACATCTACAAAGCAACAAACAACCCATCAAACCAAGCCACACACTCGTAAAATCGATCGCACAATCCAGCACCTACCTCCAGTCCTCACGTACTCCATAACAGGGCTTCTAAGTATCCTCGCCGGCACGGCCATGTTGAACCTGGGGTAGAGGGTGGCTACGTCGCCGCCAGCTGTGACCGCGTTTGACACGATCAGCCCAAGCATCTCGCCTGTGTGGCAGTCGACGATGGGTCCGCCGCTCGCGCCGCTTTGAACACAACAGGTGGTTTGGAGCATGCAGCTGGTTAGCCGGGAGACGACGCCCAGGCTGCAGGAGGCCGGTGGGCGCGGGAAGAATGGGAAGCCAGCTGTTAGGACTCGCCTGCCTGAGGAGAAAATAGAAGTTGGGTGGTTAAGGTTTGTGAAGCAATGGATAGGACATTTTTTTGTGGTCTTGTAAGGAAAAAATTTGCAGATATTTTTGCGAGATTTTCACTTTAAGATTATGTAGTGGTAATCATGTAAAGATAGAAGTTTACAAAATTCTGCAGAAATTGCCTCAGATAACTCTGCCTACCTATTTGTAGGACAAAACAAAATTTTATTTTTTTTAAAGATTGGAAAGTCAAAGTAAGTGATCAAAATGTCCATAATCCTGTAACAACATGTAAAAGATAATATCCCAGTTGCAACGAATTAATAAAAAAAAAAACACTTTTGCGGGACCTAAAGTCTTTATTTCCCGCTGATGCGAAAATGACATTTTCGGGAGAAATATTCAACATTTCGCCGGCTTTTGAAGACAGAAAAGTGGACATTACAGTTGAGTCGGAAGTAAAATAATTTTTTACAAGGTGTGTCAGCGCTTAAATTTCGGCCATTTTTGTATAAACCGGCTATCGGGATAGTTTCCCCGAAATTTATTACGAACCATCTTTAATAAAATGCTATTAACAAAATACTCAGAAATATTATACATGAAATATTTCTTTGAAAATGCAAAAATTTCTAGCAAGACAGCGTTCCTTCAATATTGGCAGCTTACTCTCATTATATCGTTAAACTCATTGTCACGCACGTTACAAATATAAACAGCAAACACAGCCGTACAACTCAAACAAAGTGAGAAAAAGTGCTCCCCCGCACAACAGCAAACAACTTTTCATCGCAAGCCAAGCCGTAGGAACGATTACCGCAGTCCTTCGAGTCCTACTTCAATTGAAGCGTCGTTCCTCGTCAATTTCATCCTCTCTTTACCTACTTCTGATCTCTTTCTATATCCCCGATCCACTAGCCCGTACGCGCTCTATATTATAGATCCATCCCTCGCGCGCGCTCGCTCAATGAACGTCAAACGATGAGCGAGCCGCGATGATGATGAGCTCATCGCCATAAGCGAATTGAATCGCGCGAGTTCTCGCGCTCTTTTTCCGCGTCTTGACCGAGCGATAGGACTATGTACATAGGAGTGTTATGACTTTAAGCTTGTGGAGCTAGTGCTGACGTGCGGTGCGATATAAGAAACGACAATACGCACGATTTTTTTAGGTTTTTTTATTTTTTTAAGTTTGATCGATAGCGATTGAGCAAGGGTATTATTATCAGTGGTTATTGTACGATAATAGTTGCGTTTGGTAATCGGTGGAACGAGGATTTGTATGCTAATCTTTAACGACACATCTCGAATGTTGATCTCTTGGACAATATCCTCGATAAAATACGAATTAAACATACTTGCTATTAAAAACTTCTGGGAAATGGATGTTGATGAGATTTTGAAGTAGCATTCTATGTAGAAAAAGATATTATATGCGTATATATTGCGGACGTTCTTAATTCTTAAACTATTTTCTAATCATTTATAATAAAAAAAATTGTCCCTTAGTCTCATAAAACAAATTGTAGTTGTAAATCATTGTAACTGAAATTTTTAATATAACGATATACTTTCCAATTGTTAAATAATAATCTTCAGTTTAAAAATAAATTTAATAATAGTTATGACTATAATCTATCGGAAGAATAGACCTTAAAGAACCTATAACTATATCTATTTTGTCTGTGTATCTATAGCTGTTAAATTACAGTCAAATTTCGGGAAAATGATTTTAAGGAAAAATAAAGAGTTATCAATAGAAAAGTCCAAGCTGTATTTTAAAATTTGAAAATTTGAACTAAATAATCAAAACGTAACCTCTTTTTGTTACAGTGACTTGCTAATAAGATCTGATTCATTAAAAAAAATAACAAATTTGAAAAAAATAATCGAAAAATGAGTTAAATAATTTAAAACTCCTTAATCTTGACGATAAAAGCCTATTTCATAATAAGCCTTTTCGCCACAGAAGAAAATCTTCAAAATTCATTCAGAATTGACCTCTCTCCATCAGTCGCCAATCAAAAACCCCAAAAAAACCCAATGAAAAAAATCTACCTTTTTCAGGCTCATCCAGTGCTAGTGGCAGGGCTCTCAGCTCATTATGAGGCCGCTCCAGTCTAAGCACGGCAACGTCGTAGGGCTGACCATCCCGCGTCCTGTAGGTAAGTCGCGCCCATGTCTCCTCTCTTCCTAGCGGCAGCCCGACCTTCACGCGGCTACCCGGCGCCTGTAAATGTATGTCCGAATGTCGGGACTAGCTTTATTGCAGTTTTGGAGTAGGCGTAGACATTTTTAATAGTGTGCGAGGAATTTGGGAATTAAAGCAGTTATATACTTTCGGCTAGACTTGCCTATGGTATTAAGTATCGGTGGGTTTATGGGCTTATGGCTGAATACTTGTGTGCGCAAACTTTTTAACGTTCATTTCGAAAAGATTTTGAAACGGGCAGCGATAGATGAAAAATTTTTGAGGATTACCTCGCGAACCACATGGGAGCAGGTGACAATGGTGCCGCTGGGCACATCGACGACGACCCCGGTGCCCCAGTCCGAGCCACACTTTATTACGACTACACTTCTGTCCAGAAAATCTGAAACTTATCAAGAACGATTTTGCTGAAGAATTATAGAAAAAAGTAACTTCACGTCTCCTGAATTCAGAGGCTTGTCTGACTACGTACGGACATGATCTACTGGAGTGGATTTTTTTTACTCCACTAACTTGTTTTCTCTGATTAAAACAAATATTTCCTTCAAATCTAATAAAGCGCTGAAGTATATTTTTAAGCTATTACCTGGCAGACGTAACTTGTTTTCGGTGACGCTCCTCGTTAGATCAACGGCGTTGGTCAGCGAGCTTCTGTCTGGTGTCCCCAGTATTTCGCCGAGGCAGGCTTGTAAATTAGCTGCGAACGTGTAGTCGACCCACTCGCCGCGACACCAGCTCAGCGCGGCGATCACCACGCCGCAGATTCGTCGGCTGCTTTCTCTAAATATCAAGAGCGAATGTAAAATGAAGGCTCTGTTGAAGAGTCTTTGTTTTATATTGCGATTTTTTTCTTTTGGTTTTTTTTTACATGTTAAAAATTTACTAAAACTGTGATGAAGAACTTAATTTCAACTTATGAATATTAACTGGACGATTAAGGCATGCTCGACTAAAACGGATATAAAAATTAACGATCTCTATATTTTAATTTTTATCAAGCATAATCTGTAAGGGAGTGACTTATGTTTTCATCATTGCAATAAATAATGTTTATTAATGTTCTCGAAATCTCCTCGACGGATTTTAATGAAATTTTTACAGGTATCTTGCCTTGCTAAAAGACGTTTACAGTCTCAATTTCAGCTTTACTGACATACCTTCAGAAAATATAACATAACGTTTAAATATCACTAGAAATAAATTTTTAATAAAATTATTGAAAATCTTTTGACTCTAGCTGTAGATCTAGAAAATGTATAATATAAAAGTTGTAGAGTTTTAAAAAATATACCTTTTATTTTTTATAAGTTCTGATCAAAAATCGATTTTTATGACAATTTTTATAAAAGTTATAGATCACTAAAAATAAAAACTTTTTTTCTATCCTTTTTTTTTAATAAATTGATTTAAGCTACGTGACAAATAAGTTGCGCCTAGTAGAAAAGTAGTTTTTTGCATAAGTCAAACCGTTAGTTTTATAGATTTTAAATGAAATTAAAAATGATTACTTTTTAAGATTAAGAAGTGATAAATTAATGAATGCTTTATATTTTTATATAGTTTATGTTAAAATTGTGAATTATTTTAATATTTTTTTAAATAATTGAAATTATCAAAATCAAAAACTAGTATAATTATTCTCGAGTCGGAGCTTTATACCGCTCCTTTCTTTATTTTTTCGGATTCAAATATCCCACGAGTTAAACTTAAACTGATCTAAACCAACTCAAACCGCTTTTTAATTCTGCAAGCGATAGAAATTCACGAAGCACACAGTCCATCTATACACATCCAAAACGTACTCGCACAAAAATATATCTATCAAAAAGTATACTCAACGGCTCGTCAACGAGAAAAAGCGGGGCGCCCTCGCAGCCAGGCACAGCGTTGGCGTCCGTCAGGACGAGGCAGTCGGCTTCTCCTAGGACGTTGCTGACCACACCCCGCGATATAGAGTCCAGGAAGACGGCGTTGCCGAACGGTGCCGATTCGATTTCTACTATTGCACCTCGCCTTGGCTTTGGCAGATGTCTAGAGTAGAAATCGCTGAGAAGAGGTTAAGTGAAATTAGCGTTTCATTGGCAGCGAATCGATTTTTTGTGGTATTTTTTTTAAAGGTTTGAAGATGAAGGATGCTTGAATGGTTGGATGTTTTAGAGAACTGCTAGTTTGGGGGGTTATTTTCTATGGAATAATTTAAAGAGATTTCAGTTAGTTTTTTAAATTTTTAGTTGAAATATGTGTTGTCGCACAGAAACTATAATTACACTAACAAAGATACCTTCGAAGGTGTACCAATATGTGATGTCTTTCCTTGAAAACTACAAGGAAAGACATTACATATATGGGAGTTCCTTACTACACTGGTACGTTTATTTAATAATGAATAATAAACACTTTTGTATTTAAAACAACTAAATTATGTACTCTTTATAAAAAAAATTTTATCATGTCACAAAGATTATTTATAGCACTGCGTGGCGTAAATCCTCACTTATGTCACGCCTATTCGTGGCATAAATAGTCCATTATTGCACCGTGCTTATCACCCTCGCTACGCTCGGGCGCTAACTACACGGTGCAAAAATGGACTGCATATATGCCACGGATAGTCGTGACAGAGAATTTATGCTAGTCAGTGCTATAAAATATTTTATGCCACTTTAACCTCAAAATCATAGCCACGTTCGACTTTTCACCCTCGCTTCGCTCGGGCGAAAAACGTCTCACGAGGCAAATAATCACCTTCCACACCCGTATCGAAATGTACTAGTACGATCCTCGTGTAATAAGTAATACTTCAAGGTACGACGTTTAGCGTAATACACGTCGTGCCGTAAAGTGCTACTTATACCACTAGTATCGTAATGTACTATTTTACACTTATCTTTACGAATTTGTTATCATGTAACAAAAAGATTCGTATAAAAATATCTTAATTAAAACTTGAGATATTAGGGAAAACATAATTGTCACGTATTTACTTTACAATTTTTTTAACACATGTGTTTTAAGAAAATTGAAGAACACCTCGAGAACTTCCCTTACAAGAAAAAATCAAAAATTAAAAAATTAAACATTCAAAATCTAACATGTAGAACAAATCTAAAATATGCTATTATATAATTGTTCAGTAGCTCAAACTCAAGCTCATCCATCGTACAAATCATCAACATATATATTAAACATAAAACAGAATACGAACCATATCGTCCAACCTTACCTAAGAACTCTCTTAACATCAACAGCGTCATTATCCTCGATTCTCGCGTCGCTCTGCACCCTCAGCAGGAGAAAAATCGATAGCAGCGACTTGTCGAACTTGGAGACCTTCTCGAAGCTCCACGAGAACAGCAGGTCATTGAAGGTCCGACGCAATAGCCGGCATCTCCACACGACTCTTAACGAGCAGTCTTTCTCCACAATTCCCGTCCGTTTCGATCTACGACCATAATGAATTTCAGCCTCCTCATTGATTACATCTCTGTAATATAGCAACTTTTTTCCAACGCACGAATCCTTTTACCTCGTGGTATCGTCAGCGACGTTGCCGTTGAACTGTACCCTGAACCTAATGGGCTCGGTGACTTTGCCAGGCAGAACCGTCAGCTCCTTCTCCAGTTTTCTCTGGTTGGCTATGAGAAAATCGCGGATGTCACTGGAAGTGCCTTCACAGAAGTCTGGTGATAGCAACGAGCCGTGGCTAAGGATCCAGTTGTCTGATAGCAGGATACCTGAGATCCCGAAAGCACCTGATGAACTATCCTCTTTGGTTGGAATGCGGGTTACCAGGACGCTGCGGAGTTGCATCGTGATGGTTTAGTGAGCTGCGAAGAGGAAGGTTCAATGGGAATGTTAATTTAGATGCGATAGTGTCATGATGGTGGATTTGAGACTTGTATTAGAAAGATAACAAAGGTTGAGAAAAGGTTTATAAGAATGTAAAATATGTTTAATGATGTGTCGATTTTGATTGGTTAAAATAGTTAATTATTCTTGGCACTATATATCGACGGTTGAACCGAAGAACAGACTTCTTCGTATTTGGTTAAAAAAGAGGCTTTTTCGTTTTTATTGAAAATAGAGGCTATTTCGCGTTTGGTTGAAAATGAAGGCTATTTCTGTAGCAAATTTGCTACGAGATATCCTTCATTTTCAACCAAACGCGAAATAGCCTCTTTTTTCAATCAAAAACGAAAAAGCCTCTTTTCTTAACCAAACGCGAAGAATCCTGTTGTTCTTCGGCTCAACCGTCGATGTAAACAGATTGCAAAATGTTTTTAAATATTCTAATCAGCTATTAGTTAGGTACAATCGATTAAAAGTTCGTTTGCCCCAGGTTGGAAGTGCCATACAAAATCAAGATTTCACGCTTATCGACGATTACGCAACGGGCCTGAAAGCTTTACTGTACCTAAAAAGTGTGGCCCATTTGAAAGATTGGGATGGACAGAGCCCACCAACACCAAAACATCAGAAAGGCAAACCTGTTTCTCTTCAACATGCTTTAGGAAAGGTAAGATACAATTTTCCTCTTCTCGTGCACAACTAATTTCACAATATACATGATTATTTAAAGATTCTGAACGTAATATACTAAATTCCGTTTATTTTGATCTATATTTTATTTATAGATATGCTTATAACTATAATATGGAATATGATCAAAATTTTTTTAGTATTTACCAAAAAAAAATTATCAAATTTATAAATAATTTTTTTTGTTAATTTTCTGTTCTAACAATAGTAGGAATTTACTTTTCTCATTAAATATTTAATGATGAAAATATTAATCTGGCATGGTCTACCTTTATATTTAAAACAGAAGATAAAAAAATATTTTAATGAAATTGATAATTATGTACAAAAAATGGATCCCTTTAATTATTGATAACAGAGTATTTCACATTATCTTAATATGAATATTTAACTTATTTAATACTTAAATAATATTAAAAATTATTTTAATTTGTTGGTAATCAAAACAATAAATTAAAATTCTTATAGACGTTTTGTTTTAAAAATCAAAGTAGTAAATTATTGAAACTATATGCTTTCGTAGACTAAAACTGAGCTACCTGTAATTTCATAGCTACAGGCTACTGCAATGAACGTTTACTATGACTGCAGAGATAATAAATACATTATTAAATTTCGTTAAAATATGTTTTTGACAGAACGTGCCGTACTTCGGTGAATATCAAAAACTGAGAGAAAAGAAAGCTGCAGAAATCAAAGAACAATCAAATCTTTTGGAAATCGATGTAGCGCCAACGAGACCGGCGCCAAAACCGGTCCAGCCTGTACCCGCTGTCAAAGATGTGATTGGAAAAGCATTGCCGCATATCGGCACGTACAATCAGCTCGATAACAAAAAGCAAGTCGTTGCTCTTATTGATGACGTAAGTATCATATAGATAAATTTATTGCTTTGCAATGCATGCTCGATTAAAATTATGCGTGTAAGCAAAAAAATGACAAAGATATTGCATATTTGTAATTGATAATTTTTTTTGTAACTTATGTACATTTTATAATTGATTTCTAGGACATGTGCATAAACTGTGGCAAATGCTACATGGCCTGCGCTGACTCCGGTTACCAAGCCATTACATTTAGCAAAGATACGCACATTCCCAAGGTGACGGATGACTGCACCGGATGTACACTTTGTTTATCTGTTTGTCCTATCATCGACTGCATAACGTGAGTCTTGCAAATAATTATATCGAAGAAATAATATAAATTATGCAATTATTCGTTATCGCACAATTATATTGTTACAGAATGGTACCGAAGAAAATTCCACATGTTATAAAGAGAGGAATTCCTCCAAAAGGTGTATCTTATGAACTACCAACAACATCCTAGATCGTGAGCTGCGAAATTGACATTTAAATAACTTTTTAGATAATTTATTATAATTAAGTAAAACATAAACAAATTTATTTTGTTACTATTCAATTGTTATTGTGTATGATTTTATTGTAAAATAAAACTTACTCAATGTATAAGAGTTTTTATATATCAATTTTAAAAAACAAGCTTACACAATTTATTAAAATCTTAATAATATCAACAGTACATTTTTTAATAATTTTAACCAGTCATTAATTGATTTTTAAGAATAAAAGCAACAATAGTTTAATTTAATTATCATTTACATCTATCTGTAATAAGCTAATTTAGTAAGCTTACAGTTATTAGAAATGGAAGTATAACTAAGTAATAAATTTTAAAAATATATACCTATGTACATGTTAAATAAGATGAGCAAAACTTAAAGATAAAATATTTAGGTTTTGAGAAGTTATAAAAAAGAATTGATGCTTCTAAATAATTTTATTCAATATAACTTATAAATTTAAATAACAATGTTTAACAATATGACTTAGAGATCTGTGATCACAAGGCACAGAAAATATAACAATAAATATTCACAGCATTAGCAAAATCAATATGCTTGAACATATCAAAAATTTTACAGGAAATCTGGACTGTCAAACCACTGCCACGTTTTATTTTGTGAGTAATCATAGCTGTACTCTATGCATTTGTTATTTGATAATCTCGAGCTGAAAAATACAATATTTTTATGAAAGAGAAAAATATGAAATAACATTTTTAACAAAACTATTATTTTTTGAAAGAAATCGAATCCTTACCTTATAATTTATACACAAATCAAAGTTATATATAGTTGATGAATAAGTATAGTTAACATTAACCCGTCAAACCTAAATAGGTCCTGGAGGACTAATTATTTTAAACGCTGTATAAACTAATAATTTTATATTTTTATCCGTTCAGTCGTATTCGTATAAAAGTGATTGTTTCTTCATTCATTTTTTGCAATTATTTCGTTGCTTAACATTTTTTTTTACAAAAAGAATCAAAGTAACAAATTTTTTAATTGAAAAAATCAGTACCAATTAATGAACCTTATTTTTGATGATCTATGCGAAGAATTATAGTTATCAAAGTTAATTTCTATGCAGCCGTTCACTTCCAAAACGTATAATGGATTTTTTAGATCCTTTTTTAAAATTATACTGTCGGGCATTTTTAACCATAAAAATCGATGGTAATTTTTAAATTGGACCATTTTAAAATGTGTAAAAATATAGTCACTTTTCTAAGAAAGTTTTGTGGTTAACGGGTTAACGAAACAATAATCATCAAAACAAACCTAACCAAAACTATCTATTAAAAAGTAAAGTCCGTTTACCTTCCATATCTCACACAGTGCGCAGGATGCTCTTCTTTGAAGCACTGGGGCCTGAGTATGTTGTAGTAAGTGAGGCCAATTTTGGTGGCCACCAGCGAGCGAGCCTGCTTCAAGCAGTGGTAAAACGCATTGTCGCACTGGCAATGAGACCTGCAATTTTACGGAGCCGCATAAAAAAAGGGAACATTTTTATTTGCATACACATTACCATCGGCAAGTGCCTTTATCACAGGCCATAAATTCCAGCGGGGCACCGAAATTCCGAGCGTTTTACGCAAGAAACAGCGCGCATGCTCACAGAAAAATTAGCGCGCGATGAAAAATGCATGAGGAGACCCTGCATACCTGGTGAAAATGCCGTTGTTTTCCAAACCATAAGCCGAGGTTCCAGCCTCTAGGCTGATGGTGCATCGATCGTGATCCCGGCAGCAGCGATCGGTTGCCGCAAACACTCCCAGATCATGTTCGTGCTCGGCACTGTTGCCAGCACCGCACCATTCAGTTCCTGAAACAAGTGATTTTTTTTTTTTAAGGATGATGAAGATTTTTTTTATTAGACTTGGGATGGAATTAAAGTTGTCTGTAGAATGATAAATCGCGAGCGCGAAATTTCCCAGATGCATAGCGGGGAAAATTCAAATTGCAAACGCGCTTACGGAGGAAATACCCGCGCGGTTAACATAGATTGACATCATCTGCGTCTTGATTATCTCGCGGGACGGTGTGTAATTATTGGAATAATTGAGAGGTGTGCGCGTACCAAAATAATCTAGATTCGAAAAAAAAATATTTTTTCATTTTTTCTCGAAGATTGTGTGCGCAGTAAAATCGACGAAAAAAATTAAAAATCCTTGACCCGAGTCAGACGATTCAAAGCATTCGAAGGCCTTTTCATAAAAATTGATAGTTATGTTGCCCGGTTCATGGCCACTGAATAGGCAAAAGTTATGGAAAATCGTATGCCTGCAGCGTTTTTTTTTTCCAAAGAGAGAGATTGCATCGAGATTGCGACAATGTTGTAATAAGCGCGCCGCGCGTATATAGGTGTTTACAATAATCCTTGTCATTTGTTGATAAAGCCCATTTTTCAAATTTTTCTCTTTTGCACCTACGTGAAAAGTTATTAGCATTCGCATAGTTGAATAAACGAGAAGTGAAAGTCCAGCGCTATTAAATTTAAAGGGAGGTTAGAATTATTCATATTCTTTATTTTAAAACTTTAAGTACCTATCTATATGTACGTAATAGGCTTTTTAAGGCTATTTTATAGATGACACAATAAAAGTTTCGTGGAGTTACTGGTATAATTATGTTTGTAGGATAAATTTATTCTGAGTAGATACGTAAATGCATAAATATATGCTGAATTATGTTGTATAATTAATGAGAATTTTATTGGTAACAAATTTCAGAAATCTTTTGAATATTTACTTATCTGTTTTTTTTTAAATTGTTAAAATAAATAATAAAATATATAATGAATTTATGACGCAAATAACTTAAAACTAGTCGATAACGAATTCTCACGTGCAAGAGTATCATGAATATTTGTCCATTAATGGACAATGTATACAATCAGTTTGTACTCATTAATCTCAATTAAATTAATTATCACCATTACAAAGAATCTACTTAACAAAGAAGTAAACGAAAAACATTTCTTTATCTTACTAAATCACAGTAATCGCATACATATTAAGCAAACAATAAAAATCTTGTTTTAAACCACCGAGAACCTTAAACTCCCCGTGTAATAAGATATATTCAACTCAAATCACAAACAATAAAACTATTTTTTTCCGAAAGTACTTGCTTTGTTTTATTCCTGCCGGAAATTTACCGCCAAACATCATTCTGCGACAAGCCGCGGCCTTAAAGTAGCAAAAGTTAAAAAACCCATAAATATGTAAATGGATATAATCGTCCAGTGTCGTCTGTAAATTCAGCATTTTCAGAAAGCTTAGTTATTGCTCGTACAGGATTCGGAGCATTATTGTATCATCTTCAACATAATATCAGCATACAGGAAAAAATCGTAAAATAAGCATAAAACTACGCTAAAATTAAATTTTTAATTCGCAGTGATTTAAAGTGACTCTGGAGATCTGCCTCGTATAAGCAAGGGGCATTGTCAATGATTATTTTTTTTTTAAATTGATGCAATCAAATTGACTTAAGTAAGAGTAAAATTAAAAGTGAAAACTTAGTAAAATACCAATAAAGCATATTATATAATATTTACTATACAATGCATTTCTTATTGTTTTTTTTTTTCGTATAAAAACTAGCTGAAGCTACTTAAAATTATTCTGAAATTACAAAAAAAAATTTTTTGTCCTCAGGCCGCAAAATGAATTTTTTCGTCCTGTATAGAGGTCGCAAAATACTAAATGTGAGGCTTAGGCCGCGAAACTCATTTCGCGGTGTGTGGCCAAAAGAAAAAAAAAAAATGTTACCGCGGATGCACATTTTGCACCTTTGATGCATAACGTATGCGTTGACGGTCCTCATGTTAAATGGTTAACTGAAAATATAAACATCTTAAATTAATTACCCCTAACTACTTCATTTAATTCTTACATCTCAACAGCATCCTTTCAAGCAATCTTTCGACTACCACACTTTAAATAAAAATCGTGCGCTGCACATATCCCTACCTGGATAAATAGCCTCGAACTTGTCCCCGATATTATTCAGCACCTCTCCAAATGTACCCCTCACCTTCGCGCCAATGTGACTCTTAATCCCGCTGATTATCGTGTTAATTGCACCTTTAATACCCGTACCCTCATTCTGGCCCTTATCACTTTGCTCCTGACCCCATCCAAACGGCACCATCACAGCCTTGATAAACCTCTCAAACGGCGTGAGATAAGTGGTCACCGCACCCCTATCTCGTTTTAAGCTATTGCCATTTCCTCCATACAAATCCGCCTCTTCCTCGCCGATCCTGTCCTCGTATTCGAAGCCATAGTCACCGAGCTGGGCGTTTGGGTAGACATCGGGCGAGATCGCGTCGTCCTCGAACTGGCAGCTAACGTGGGACGCGAGCAGGAGGAAGGCCAGCAAGTGATAGCCGAGGATGCGCCAAGTCATGGTTTCTCGCGCCTCCTCTGGAGATATGGTTTTATTTTATTTTTTATGCTTAACGAGGCTAAGATGCGTTATTTGGTTAATATGCCTCCGTTGAAAAAAAAAACACGTGAAAAAGAAACACCTGAAAATAACATTTAAAATTTTCAGGTGCACTTCGTTTTTTTTCACGTCTTTCTTTTTTCAACGGGGATGACCCCGACCGACTGTGCGAATAGTGGACGGACGCGTCGATGAAAGGGACATGATATTTTATGGAGGAAGTTTTAGCTGATTGATTTTTTAAGATGAGGTCCGATGTGTCAGAGATCGGTTTTTTGGATTTATGCATATTTATGAGAGATAGGCGATAGGATGAAGTCTGAATACGTGCGCGCGTCAGCGTGCAGCGTGGAATTTCGAAGAAATTTTAGTGAAGTGATGTTTTTTCGTTATGGTAATTATGCAAATTACGTGTCGGGATCGTCCTAATTGTGTAATTTTTCTTTCTGAGGAATTGAAAGATTACCGATCTGGTTAATTATGGCTTTGACGGACGGGCGATAGTTTGAATAGGACTGTTTAGGAAAATGATAAAGATATTAACACGAATAAAAGGCTTTTTCTAAATACATCTTGAATGTATGTTAATTGAATGGTTCAAATTCAAAAATTTTGTTCCAGAAGTCAATTGATGTAAATGAGACAACAAGTATTTTGTAATCGCAGAATTTTAAATTTAATCAAATTTGAATAAAACGAAGTTTGCGCGCTGATATCTATGCCATTATCAAACTCTTTGTTGTATGCAAGACTTTTATTTCATTGTCGGCATTTCAGACACCAAACAGGAATCATGCCGCTGGCTTTTCTCAAGGCGTTGACTGCGTCAATTAAACACACCGCTGCGCTTGCAGGTTTTGCGCGTATATATAAGTTTGAATTAAAGGTTAAAATTAATTTGTAATTTATTGTGAAATGGGTATATGATAAAACCGAAAACAAGCTAATTGAATTGTAATTTTTTACAAGCTTTATAAGTACGAATTAATGGAATTCATAGTTTTGAAATCGGTAGAATTTTCCTGATAGTGATTAATATATTTTTTTAAAAGAGGGAATTCTTTTTAATTTTAAAAGTGTTCGTCGATTTTATGTAGAATGTGGAGTAATAGTAGCTATTTCGTGAGATAGTGTATTTATTTTTAAGGTTCAAGTTTTATAGATATAATAACTACAGATTTTATTACAGAAGAGATGTAATATTTCGCCTTTTTATGTAATCATAATATATCATTATTATAAGCAAAGAATTTTGTACAAAGTATAATTATAAATAAAAATTTATTACGTAATATAAGATTAAGAAATCAATAAATACCATTGTTAACCAACTTAATAAAGCTGACTATTTTTTTTTAAATACGCCAATAAACTTTAATGTTTTTCAAATAAAATTTTCGTAATTCAAATACCGAATATTATTACTGTACTTGCTGATTCACAGAACGTGCTTTCCAATATAAAATTTTTGCTTTTCCTTCAGTAATAAAGTTTCTTTAATAAAATTTTTGTAATAAGTAAATTGATATTATATTCAAAAAAATTTACATGCAAGGAAACGTTATGTTAAAATTTAAAGTCGTAAAAATTATTTACAAAAGATTCAGTTTAAACGATTTTTAGGTACGTCACGATGCCTTGAGTTACTTTATTTATTACAACGTATAAGAAATATACAAGTTTGAAAAAATTTGAATACGGAAAACTAGATACCGAAGTTCAAATACTTATTTAAATGTATTAAAGTTGAACTAGTTTTTTCTTCAATTTTTTCGTCAAAACTCAATTTTGTAAATTTCCATAAATCGGCAATTCAGACACGAGAATGATCAAAAATCCAAGAAAATTGACTAACTCAATTTGAACTTTTTTGCTATGGTCAAATAAGTGTTTACTGCTGATAAATAAATCAATTTAGAACATAAACAACTAGTCTCAATTCACTTAATCACTCTACTATATAAAACCGGTAATATAAATCCAAATACCTTCCACGTACCCCCATCAATCCGCTCAAAACAATCTCTTCAGATTACCTAAACTTCACTCAGCCTCTCCTAACACAAAAAAATCCACTCTCCAACACTACAACCGGGTTCAAAACCCGCTCCCGCACAACTCGAACTCCGCGCCTCATCTGCACTGTAAGCTCCGCGCGCCAAAGGGCTTTATATTATAACAAGCGCAGCTCCTGGAGAGACGCATCGCGTGCCGGCACTCCGGAGTGCAAGGTCGCCGCGGCACGGAATTTTTTCTTCGTTATTTTTGTAATTCGCCTTCCCTTGGATCCGCTTTAATCCGAGAAAATGAGCAAGCGTATTTCTCATCCACGAACACGTCTTAGGTGCGCGGGCCTCGGCGCATCGAGCGTGAATAAAAAAAAAGTGCGTCGGTATATAGAGAGTGTCGAAATATATATACACGTGAAATACCTATCTCCATCGGCGCATCTCTCGTATTCTTGACCTTGCCGGGCTCGAGCGCTGATGTAACTAAATAACCTGGATAGCAGCTTTTTTCCTCCCATTCCGCGGCGCGGCGTAATTACGGTGCAATCAACCAAGCGGCGTTCTGGTCGAAAAGGTAAATAAACCTACAGGGGGGGACCAGGCGGTGGAAATTGCGGAAGAATTTTAAAAGGTACCATTATTGCCATAAACGCGACTGCAGGCTGAGGAGCTGGGTGTTATAGTGCACTAAGGATATTGGTGTGATTGCGCGCGCGGACGTGTTTTTTTTTTTGTTTACCGTGGGAATATGGAGTTGTAGGTAATTGAAAGGATAGTGCCAAATTTCAATTTGAGAGGTGGTGATTTGGAGTTGCGATATTATAAGGTTTGATGGTTTGGTGTAATGAGCCTTGTACGTGGGGTTTTACGCTTATTTAAGTGAATATGCGAAGTGTGGATAATTATGTATGAATTATGCGATTTTGGTTTATTAGTTGAATGGTCTGTTATATTTTATTGCATTATTGAAAAACGATTATACTTTCTTCAAATAAATATTATTTTCGATATTAATCTTGATTGATTTATTTTTTGGAATCTCTGAATCGAGGAAAAAATTATTCATCTTCCTGCTATAATCTTTATTTAGCCCTCGATTCGGCATTGAATCGACAATTTAGCATGCATTTTTTTTATAAAGTTATGAGGCTTAACTTTTTGTCAAAAAGATTTGTATTTTATGTTGATTGAAATATTAACATACTCATTTCATTTAAATAAAAAAATCTCAAAAATACCTCGTTGGTATAATATCTTATTTTTTATTTACTTTTTATTGAAATTTGATTATTATTTTATGAAAACTTTCTTAATTGTTTTATTATCTAACATAAGCATGAATGTAATATAGAATATTTAAATAGTAAAAATTTAAAAATATTCCTTAATTTTAAATGGAAACTTAAAGTGAATTTATTTTCTATACAAGTATTTTGTATGTAAAAAAATAATAATAATTAAATAAATTTGTGTCAAAATGTCGGAAAAACGTATTAAAAATTTTATTATGGTTGATTAGCCATAAATAAGTTAACGTTAAAAAAATATTCGATGTTTGTCAGTAATAAAAAATCATGTTTAATTATTTATTTTTTTGCGCAACCTTGGTTTCAAAAAAGGTAAACGAATTCAATAAAATAAAGTAAAAAAAGCAGGAAGTTAAATAAATTTAATTTAAATCAGAATAATTGGAAAGTATAAAAAAAAATTATAAATAAAAACTTTAAGAAACGTTAAATAAAAAAAATATCTTGAACAATCACCTTAAAATCTTATTTTCAATAATATCTATTTGAAACAAATTCCATTGGAAAATAAAATAAATCTATTTTATTAACTGTTTAAAGAAATTTTTAAATAAACTTTTTTCAATCCTATGAAAAAATTAAAATCCATTTATTTTGCACAAATCAACAAGCCTTTACTATAAAAAAAAACACCGAGTAAACTCACAGCTTCTTTTCTGCGATTAAGGTACCAGTCGATACGTTCGGTGGTTGCGCGGTAACTGTCCGCCGATCTCGGAGGAGCTGGCGTTTCTTTATTTCTCTCCCGTGGGCCGCGGCTTGTTATAATGACGCTTGCCGCCTGAAAGCCGGAAATTAAGTCAAAGCACCTGTGTGCGCGAATGTCAAGGTAAAGTGTTCGATTGAATAGCTTTTGACATATAAACACAGGTGTTTAGGTGATTGAAATAGCATCCGATCGGAGATGGAAGGTGAGAAGGTGAACTGGTCATTGCTTGTATCCAGGGACGTGACATGCAGAGTCCTTTGACATGACACGCGCTAACGCGATCTTGTACACTCGTCTGCATAATGAGTTTCAGTTTTGGCCGAGGGTTTGAATTGAATAATTTAACATTTTGTATAAACCATTAGCAAATGTTTATTTCTTTGTTTCATAAAGAATAATAAAACGTATGACAATTACAATGAATTATTTAGAATTTTACGCTTTGACAATACTTTTAATGTTAACAATTTTTCAAATTGTCAAGTGCTGCTTCAATTAAATACTATTGTTCAGATAACAATGTTAATACAATTTGAGAATGAAATAATGCTGTTAGTGGTAACTAGAGAGTGTTAGCTGAACAGAATAGTACAGATAATAATGTGAAGGCAGATGTGAAGTAAAATGAAGCGATTAGAATGACAATGACAAATTGTGCCTATTGATTGCATCCATCACCTTAAAGTAATTAATTTCCTTAGAATATTGCAAAAACCTTGAATTTAAAATAATTTATACCGTTTGGTATTAACAAATGTAACTGTGTATGAGAATAATTTATAGTAAGAAATATATATAGAAATATGTGGCATCTTTACAAAATGTACATGCGCTAAGCGCTTATTGCACAGTAAAAAACTAAACTTCAAGCGCTGTCGAATCACAATTATTATCGTTATCTTCTTTATTTGCAGACTGCTGTACATTCGTTGATTGGCGCTGTTGTATCCTCAAACATTTTGGACAACAATGATTCTTTTTAGATCTGCATAATCGATGATATACCGTCGAACATCGTTGGCACATTGTAGCAGTTGTGTCCCATGGATAAATAATTTCACTGTTCCCACAAATCTCACAATGATGACCTCTGTAATTAGACAAAAATCATAAAATAAATTAACAAACATTAAATTTATTCATAGCTTAAATAAAAAAAAAAAAATCAAAATCAAAACTACCTTGCTTTGCAGAGTTCACAAGTCTCTGTAATGTGAGTTTTCATTGAATCGTATGCAAATTGGATTTCATCCATTAAGATACCATTTTGAAGATCAACAAGATCTTTTATTGAATAATTTTCCGAACTTTCAAGCATGTGAGTTCTAAGCCCACATTTCCATGGTAACCCCTGATTACTTGCTTCTGGGCATACTACAAGATATTGCTTCATCATTTGTAATTCTTCTCTAAGTCTCTACAAATTAAATTTTCAATTTTTAGACTATTCCTTATGATGGATTAAAATGTTTTATTTCAAACATTAACTACTTACTTTAATTAATGACAGATCAGGAATTAATGCAAAAAGTTTCTGATTCAATTTTTCTAATATTAATACTGGTTTATTTTGCAAAAGAGTAAGAAGCTGATAGGCTGCTCTACAAACTTTTTTAGGTTCCATGTCCCAGTTTCTAATTACTCTAGCTGGAATGACAGCAACTGAATTCCAATGGCATCTTTGGCAATAATATAGTCCACTGTAGTCACATAACCGAGGTTCTACCCATGTAGATTCTAAGAAACATTTTTATATTTAATTTTAGATTAATATTAATTTGAAATATTGTTATAATTATTATTAACTATATACGTTATACACATTGACACTGACAATCTAAGAATTCTACTGGTGCATTTTTTTCTACATTTATACAACTCTAGCAGTTTTACCTGTGTATTTAAAAGGACTGCCAAAACATGATAAGAACAATCCTTTTGAGGCAGCTTGTAATGTACAAATTAGTTTACTTATTTGCAAGATATATTCAAAATATTTTTTGATTGAAACAAACATTAATTATAATGGAAATTTATTTTAAACTTACTGAATGTTATCCTTGTATTGCATTCAGCACATCTGTATGCTTGTGCAGATAAACCTCTTTCAGGACATATATCCTTAGTGTAGGTGTAGCCACCTGCTTCACTTGCTATTACATGTACGCAAACTCTGCAGATACTGGTCATACATTTCAAATGGCAGCAAAATCCACAATCTTTGAAAATATAAAAATTAATATTCAATAAATTTGTATAATTA
>JAPYZB010001392.1:0-14692 GCA_030522745.1 Eupelmus kiefferi | reverse complement strand
CCAATAAGCGATGCATTGCTTCTGGTGGGCATACGTACCTAGTATTAATGTATTGTTTTATTTCATCATATTCTAACTCAAGCGTTTTATTTTTGTCATCGTTAGAATTCGAATCATGGACATTGCTCCAGAACGTCAATGCTCCAGCCAATCAGAAAGCTTCCTTTCAAATTGCTCCAACCAATCAGAAGTTGGCGGTAAAATAAAAAAGAACATTAGAGTCTTGAATGTTGATAAAACAGAACCTCGTAATTTTTAATATTTTTCCCGATAGATGGTGTATTTATAGCAAAAACTTTGCTTCCTATAAATGTATGTAACATGGCTGTATACACCAAGTAATGCCAATAAAAACCTACTAAAGCAAAATAGCTACCTATAAATGTATTTATGGCAATGTAAAATATTTTAAAGCTAATAAAAGAAATTAAATCTAAAAAAGCTACCTATAAAGAAATTTTCCAGTAGAATTAAAAAATAAAAATAAATAAGTCTCTTTAGAAAAAACATGAAAAAAAATTTTTTTACTCAATAAATTTGTATTAATATAATTAAAACAAAATGCGGCCTATGTATTTTTTGGAAAAACATTAATTTATTTCTGAAATAATACAAGATTAAATATTTCTTAACTTAAGAATCATTATAACTTATATAACATATTTACACATATATAAAATGCTTTAGAGTAATCAAGCTGGTCGATGATTACGGGGAACGATAATAAAGTGTGATGCTGTTCTACAGCAAAGGGATCTGCGGATCCCCTGTTTACTGAAATTGAGTTATCGACTCCATCTCCACCGCTGTTACCACCACTGGCACTTCTAGGGGTTGTTGTTGAAGTAGTTGCCACAGAAGCCCTGGTCGTGCTGCTGATTTGTTTACTGCTCCTCGTTGTTTGTCGAATTGGCATTGGTTTTTTTGTTGCTTGTCATCATCGTACAGTAGGCAGTGAACATTGGGCGAACTAGTGTGTCGATGCGATGAAAAGGATAGTAGTGGTAATGGTAGTGCTCGTCTCCTGAGCTTCTCTTTTGGCCAAGTCGGCACCTGAAAATTAAAAAGTATGTCACATTTTTAAAATGCACAAAAATTACAAGTTGTAAATTATTACATTTTCAATTTCCTTTTTCAATTTCGATATCTTATTTAATAAATAAAATTCACTTTTACTTTTAATTTTTAAGTATATATAATGCAGAAAAAGCATTGAATCGAAAATTTGAATTAATGGCTTTTTAAATAAGAAGATTTTTCATTTATTTAAAAATGATATTCCATCAAAACTAATAAAAACGAAAAAAAAGTTATATACGATTTAAAAGAAATTAAAAGAATTAACTGAAAACTTTACTATTGTATAATATATTAGGAGATATGAAAGAGATATTAATTATTTTAGTAGTGATAAAAAAAAATTATTTGTTTCAATTTCAAAAATCTATGTTTATTTGTGCAACACTCAATCGAATCACCGTTGTTTACTCTCTGAAACAAAAATTTGATCCTACCACCTAAGTACTTATGTCCCATGGCGGCTGCCGTGAGAAGAAGAGAGAATAAGAACTGCGTACTGTTTGCTATTGGTTGTGACTGTAGCATCCTCGTGATCACGGAAGACTGTTGCTGTTGCGGCGGTAAGGGCGGATAAACCGCCTGAGGATTTACAGGCTGACTCGATGGTGGTCCTTCCTGTGAAGTCACACTTGCCGGTGATGTCGTGGACGTTGAGCCTGATGGCAGGGTTTGAGTCACTGGGTATTCCCATTATCCGTTATTGACCCAATACTCGTTATTCACTGTAATAATTTAAAATTATTATAATCTATGATAGTAGGAAATTTAGAACAAAAACTTTAAATATTAAGAGAAAAAAAAAGAAAAGATAAAAGTAAATAACGTACTGAAATCTTCGTCGAAACAAGTCATTCTGGCTCTAGTCGATCTTCTAACGGGCCTAGAATCTCTCCTACCATGCCTTGCACCACCTCCAGACAAATTACTGTCATCTGACGAGCTATTCATCACTTTCTTTTTCAGATTTCTGTTTGTCCGCTTCGTCGTCGTCCTCTTTTAACTGTTTCAGAACTTCTATGCTTTTTCTTCTTTTTCGAGATTTACAATTGACGTTATGTCACTATTATGAATCACGAGGAAATTGATGTGGAAAAATCTTGCACGAACATCAGAATGAAAAATATGAACAAAAAAGATGAATAGAAAATATAAATGTTGGAGACAACAATCTAATAAAACAATATACAATGAAATTATTTATAAAGTGTAATCAAAATTTGGATCCATATTTTTCTTGATAGTCCTTTTACTTTTTTTTTCTTCTTTCTTTTCTAGTGTCTTGATCTTTCTTACTGTCTTTATCTTTGAACTAATCATTTTTCTTTTTCTTGTTGGTTGATGATGTTTCTCATTTTTTTTTCTTTCCTTCGGCTCTTTTTGTTTCTCTTCTTGCTCTTCTTCTTCTTCTTCCTCTTCTTCTATTACAGCAACGTTCTCTTCTGTATTATCCTGATCACTAGAACTTTGATATTTGAAGTTTTCGAAGTTATCCTCTTCCTCATCCGAATCAGATTCCTTAGACGATTCCACTTCGTCATTAACTGAAAATCAAGTACAGTAAGTAAATAAGTACAAATAAGTGTAAATATGTGTAAATATGTGTAATTAAGTGTAAATCAAATCAAATAAATCAAATAAATCAAATAAATCATATAAATCAAATACTTACTTTGAACGTCCGTGTCAAAAAGATCGACTTCATAGGAAGTCAACTCCTGCAGAAACTTCCTTACGGTCCAAGGCGTTGCCGATCCCATTTCGAGCCAGGCATTACGGATAATTTCATTTTTTCTTCGAGTGATTGCTTTTGGTCCCTCGCTAGTCGAAATCATTTGTTTGCCTCTGCTTAGGTTTATTTTAGAATTCTCCTTTATTTTGATAATAGTATCTACAGCACAAAAAATAATATCAAAAGTTTTCATCATTATTTATAGTGAAGTAACTTTTTATTTGATAAAAGATAAATTCTTACAAAAGAACATGTAAGTACTGGGTTTGGTTCCGAGATGTTGATTAAGCTTTCGGTGGTAGGATTCTAAGTAGTTATTCGTGCGGTCCACAGCGTTGTACACACTGAATACATGCGGAGTGACTTTTGTCATCCATTCCTGTTGGAAATATTCATTTATGAATTTTTTCCATTTTATTAACTTGGTTGCATTATTTTTGAAAGTTTCTTGCACATCTTCCAAAATAAGTTTTAGGCCTTCGGCAATTTTTTCTGGTGGTAATAAGGGTAGCGTTAAAATCTCTTTGATGATTTTATGTCCCTCCGGATTTTCTTTTTTATTATTTTTGATGAATAATCTATAACCTTTGCTTTTCGCTTTTCGTACAATAGCCTACAACATAAATCGTATAATTATAAATATTTGCACTGAAAATATATATTTAAAAAAAAATATAAATGAGCATTCACTTGAGAAAAATGAAAAAAGCATCCGCGAACTTTCATGTCAGTAAAAGACTCTCTCAAAGATTTTATGAGCGCTTTTTCAAAGTCGCAGATACCCCTTCTTGGTCTGAAATTTTCAAATTTGGTTTTTATTGCTGTCCATACTGCTTTGTATGCCTTTGTTGTCCGCGATGACATTAACACCCACGCACAAGGAACAACCTATTCATAATTATATATTTTAATCATATTTTTTTTAGTTTTAACCGTAATTAAAATATACAATATATTTTAATTTGATCTTACGGTATCATGTTTTTTTGACATTATTGTCAATAACTGCGTTGCATCCTTGACATTAGGTGTAGTTTTGAACGTTCCATCAATAAAAATGTCATTGTTATTATCGAACTCATTAATCAGATTTTTATCATAGATTAATAAATGAGTAGTTTTGGATGAAGAAGAGATAAGTTCAATTTCTACTGATGCTTCTTCTTTGTCAAAGGTATATTTTAAAAGTTCAGGATTTCCATTAAAATGCTCATAAAGATCTTGGATGGATCCATATTGCATTTTTATCCCTTCTTTTTTTTTGATTTTTGCCTTTGCAGCGTTCTTTTAATACTATCGTAAGCAATATTTTCAGCAACTTCTTTGTTTCTACATAAATATAAAAAAATTATAAATGTTACCCAATATATAAACTAGTTATAATATCTTATTGTAAAAAATATCTTAAAAATCTTTAATGAAAATAATATATAAATTTGATTATCAGTTAAAAATTAGAAAATCGGATAATTAGTAAATAGAAAATGAATAGATTTATTTGCTTTATTCAAAATAATAATCTATCTGTATGCTCTCATAATGCATATACCAAATTTAAAAATGATATGGAATATATCTTATAAAGTATTAAAATACTATCATCCAAGTAAAGATTTTATACCATTAAAGTTTATTTGTTTTAAATAAATAATAATGTCTGAATAATTCAAAAGTATAAAATCCATGTAGAGTATATTTCATAAAATATTGAAATACCATTAAGGGGGAATATACCTATTAGTACCTGAAAATAAAAAAAATGTTTTTTTATTAATATTTAAATTAAATTTAAACTATTTCAGCTACTTTTCAAAAGTACAAAGAAATACCTTCATTTTGAACTATTATAAGCTGATTTTCCTTTACGTACACCACTATAATCCTTCGATGAACCTTCGAAGCCTGAATTCGTTGACCATAGGATTTCAAAAGATCAGATGGATGAAATTAATTTTTCTAAAGTGATTTGAGTTCAGAATCGAAATAATTCTCGCGTAAGTACAGGGTTTTAAAATTAAATACAAAAAAGTTGTACAAAACTCAAAAATAAGGTAAGATTACAAAAATAAGGTAAAAATTTATTAATAATATTGATGTTTATTATTAAAAAATTAAAATTTTTTTGTTATTTTAAAAACCCTCTATTCACGCGAGAATTATGTAGATACTAAACCTAAATCACTTTAGAAAAATTAATTTCATCCATCTGGTCTTTTGAAATCCTACGCTCAAGCAATTGAGGCTTCGAAGGTTCATCGAAGGATTGTAGTGGTGTACGTAAAGGAAAATCAGCTTATATAGCTCAAAATAAAGGTATTTACTTCTACTTTTAAAAAGTAGTTTAAATATTTCAAATTTAAATTTAATAAAAATTAAAATTAAATTTTAATTTAATTTTTATTAAATATTAATAAAAAAAACATATTTTTTATTTCCAGGTACTAATAGGTATATTCCCCCTTAACCCTCCCTTTTTCAGCAATTGTAAAATTTT
This sequence comes from Eupelmus kiefferi, assembly GCA_030522745.1. Classification (NCBI taxonomy): domain Eukaryota; kingdom Metazoa; phylum Arthropoda; class Insecta; order Hymenoptera; family Eupelmidae; genus Eupelmus; species Eupelmus kiefferi. The sequence continues at coordinate 9,389 of JAPYZB010001392.1, read as the reverse complement.
AAAGAAAAGTCAGAGCCAAGCCTCTGGCGTGTACAGCCACGTACATACACACAGCAGCGGCAGCCCCCTTGCGCGGGCGCGCCCGGTGCAAGCATAATGCGGCTCTCTCGCACGCCATAAACAGGGGCCCGTGTATGTAGTGTATCAAAGTGCGGACATACGTACGTAACAAATTAATAAGAAAAGTAGGATATTTTAGTATAAATGTACGAATTAAATTATTGTGATAACAGTACCGTGCTATGTGTTCAGTTTCATTAGATAGTACTACTAATTCATAAGGATTTTCATCTAAGAAAATTTGTATTCCAAGCAAATTCAACCATGTTTGTATTATTATTATTATTATTAATTTTTTTTTATTATTATTTTTCATAATTTTATAAAAAAAGTAAGAATATTAGTACATGAATAAATATTAGATTAAGTAGACTCTTATTTTAATAGTCTGAAACAATTATTTGTTTAATTAAGAGATGAATAAGATAAAAATAGATGTACTCAAAATAGTCTCATATATACGTAAAAAATAGCTGTTAATTTTAATAAAAAAAACTGTACAAAGCCGCCACAAGAGAAGACACTTACTGCAAACAAATGTCGTCAAAGACATTTTTCGTAGACACGCCGGGCCCGCTCTGTGCAACAGCTGTTTTCACTTGGTTGATTAGTTGTGTTTCTGCCAATAGTTTGTGGGTTTCTTTAACGCAGGTGTGTTCATCTTTAGTTTTAATTGTCGAAGGGTCGTGATCCTTCGATATGTATAATTTCGCCTTGCATCCTCGTTTTATGCAGCCATAACTGTAGTTGAATTAAAAAAAAATATTATGGTTTAATAAATAGTTAATCACATTTTAATTTAATAAGTACACCTAATATTCAAGGCCCACTTTTTCTATATGACACGTATATAGTATGTAACTGCTCTACCAAATTAAAAGACTTGATTTTAAATGTACATTACAAGTTACCTGTCTAACCGAGAGCGTTGTGTAACATTAAAAAATAATAAAGCAAATAACAACGATCTCGTTCGATTTTGCACGCTCTTAACGGACACTTAATCTCTCCCACATCCAACCAACACCCAACCCTCATCTAAAATCATCGCTGTTATATTAAATATCAATGCATTTAATATTGTAACTTACATTGTCTTTTCTTTATTCTTTACTCCATATCGATAATTATCGTGAACAAGACCTCTAGGGAGATGTAAACCTGCATTTTCTTCCATGACGAAAATGTCAATTCAGGTTGGAAAACAAGAAAATTTTCTTGGTTCATTTTGAATCAATTGTTTAAACAATTGAAGTTTACTACACATCATACGGCGCTGCGGTGCCACTAAGGGCCTTTCTAAAAAAAAACATTTTTCGAAGCATTACACAGACATGAATTGTTAAATTAAAATTAAAAGATTTTTTTTTTCATTTAATATTCTTAAGGCCTCATACTCTTTATCATAGAATTAATAAATTCACATACTCAAACAATAATAATTTTAACGCAGTATAAAAAATAAAAAGATAAATAAAATCGGAAATACAATTTACAAGAATTTACCTACTTGAAAATGTGGCTGCATTTTCTTTCCAAGTTCTGAGCTCGTTCCTCAATTTGACCATTGTCTAATTAACAATAGTTTTTTTATTCTCATATTTGCTCTTGAGATTACTCAGTGCCACTTCTGCAGTGTTCTTATTAGACTTTAACACCGTTCGCAAAGTTGCTATTTGCTCCCGCTTAGCAGACAGCAATGCTTTGAGTCGAATTACTTGTTCTTGCAACTCTGTTACTTCTAACTTATTTTCACTGACAGAAGCTGCAAAATATTTAATTTTATAATTTTTTTTTAATAAGAATAAAGAAAAATACATAAAATATATTTAACATTATTCTGAGGAGTTCAATCATATTAGTATTTATTTTATTACATATACTAAATATATTTTTGGTTAAAAAAAATTTTTTTTTTAAATTTTCTTACCAAATTGAGCTTATCCAGAGTAGTCTCATCATTCTGCTTTTCTGGTAATTTAGAATGAATGTGTTGTAGTGACTGAACATGAGCACCTAACTGAACAATACGAGCTATGAATGATTGCAATTCAGCTTGACTCTTTTCCACAGCATACTGTGATTCTTTCAAATTTTGCGTTAACACTGCTTTTTCAGTTTCAGCCATCTCCAACTGTTTTTCAAGCTTTTTTATGGTGGCGAAGCTAAAATAATTTTAATTTAAATTATTAATTTGACTAAATTTATGGTTTTGCAACTTGAAATAATAAATTTAACATGAATTTCTCTTTATTTTTAAACATTTTAGGAAAAAAAACTGTAAAATATATTATAATGATTTTTAAAGCATAATCATAAGATAATATTGTACATGATTATTATAAATCTAACAATGAATATTTTTTTTAAGAAAATATAATTTTTTAATTTAAAATATAATGAATTTAATATCATAATAGTACATGAACTGTTTAAAATTCTTACAGTTATAAAGTATAAGTATCATTATGAAATAATGAATGACAAATTATTCCTTATATAAAATTAAACTAATTACCTGTTTAATTTCATTTTCCAACTCAATAATTTGAGTTTGTAAACTAGTTTCTCGCGCAGCACTTTCATATAGTAAACTCTCTTCTTGTAGTCCTCCAGCGAGAGCAGCTGTTGTTTCTCGGCGATCCAAGCTTCCTCCTCTTCGACCTTAGCTAGGAACTGCTGGTAAGTCAGGGTGACCACGTCCGGCGGCGAGCTGTTTGAGTTCGGCCCAAGCCTGTTTTAGGAGCTTGAGACGTTGTTCAATCTCGGACACGCCAAGATTCGATACATCCATCAGCTTCTCGCCAGTCTCCTGAACAGCTTGGATTGCTGGTTCGTGACTGGCAAGCTCAGCCTCCAGACGCTTATGCTTCTTCTTGAGGTTCTGGACGCCGGTGAGGTCGCGCCCGTAGTCATCTGAGCCAACGAGTAATTTCTTTTCCTTGATCCAGGACTCTTCATCGGCGATATCGCGGAAGAATTGGTGTAGGGTGTTGGCCTCATTGAATCGGGCCTGACGATGAGCGGCGAGATTGCGCACGCGCTCGTAGCGCTCGTTGATGCTCTGACGCTTCTGTTGGATGCCTGCCGTGTCTTCGAACTGACCGCTCTCAATTAGCGAGTCAGCCTGAGTATTCATGTCCTTGATGCGGTCCTCGTGTGCTCCGATGTCAGCCTCCACGAGCTGCTGTTTCTTCATGAGGTTCTGGACGCTCGCTAAATCTTTGCCTGCATCTTCACTTGGTCAGTAAACTTTCAACCTCGCCGAGCCAGAAGTCAAGGTCCTTAACAGCGGCGATGTAAGTGCGCTGCTTGTTAGCTTCCTTCAGCTTCAATGACTTCTCAATGGTCTTGTGGGTGAGATACTCTCACTGGTCTGCAATAGAAGCAAGACGCTTCTGTACCGCGTCTTCCGATCCGGCACATTGATGCTTGTCGATCAAATTGCCGCCCATCGCAAGCACCGACTGAATACGATCAGCGTTAGCAGCAAGCTCAGCCTCGAATGCCTGGTGCTTCTGATGCTTCGATTGAATGTTGGCTGGGTCCTTGTAGCTCTCTTTGGTGGCCAACTGCAGCTTCTCTGCGGTCCAGTTCTCCATCTCATCAGCATCCCGGGAGAACTGCTGCAGTGTCTGGGACTCGCCGAGGCGTGAGCGTTTCTCGATCAGGGCATCCTTCAGGTGACGCCAGCGCTCAAGCACCTGGCAACGACGCTCATCTATGGGACTGGCCGCATAATGCTCAGCTGCTATCAACTGATCAGCCAGTGTCTGCAAGGCTGCGATTTTCTCTTCATGAGCGTTTATCGATTTGTCGAAGTCCTCGTGCTTCTTGATGAGGGCCTCGACGTTGTCACCATTAGCACCGCCGTCAAGATCACCGCTGGTGCTGCTGCTACTCAAAAGGAAGGCTTCACGCGCTGACATCCAGTTCTCAGCCTGCTCGCAGTCACGGCAGAACAGCTGAAGTTCAAGGTTCTGGTCGAGCTGCATGCGACGTTGGGTCCAGGCTCTCTCAAGCTCCTGGCGAGCTTCGCTCATTGACTCGAGTTTCTCTTGAATCTCTACGCTGGCGTAATGGTTTGATTGGAGGAGTTGTTGGCCGAATAGCTCAAAAGCTTGGAAAGTTCCAGCTAGCGCGTCGATCTCCATTCGGTGTTCCTGTGGTAATAAACAAATATTAGGATCTTGTAATAATTAAATTAATTGATTATAATTCATTCCACACTATGCATACACGCGCACTAATGGAGTTATGAAAAAGATGTTTGAAAGCAAATTTAATGCAACAATTATGATTTAAAAAGTAACCAATGTAAAGAATGATAGTTTTATTTTTCATTTAAAAGTTACTTGCAAGTTTAAAAAATAAAATAAAAATGTTTTTTATAGTTTTATTGTGAAATCTTTAAATTAGCTAGATAATAGTCAGTTCATGCAAAATCTGCTTTATAATAAAAAATGAGTTTGAATTTCGTTTGTAAAATAAGTTAAGTTTTCAGTTGTAATTTTATTTAAAATAACAACTTATTCCTGTTATTTATGTATTAAAATTAGACGAGAAAATTTATAAAACCAGATTAGTTCAACTACTAAATTAGATGTTATTTTCCGTTCAATGGTATGCACACAGCAATATATAATACCTGTGGGATAATGCCATAACGCGCATCGATTTCTGTTCTGTAATTCTAGAATATGAATATTTTGATAATGACTGATGTAACAATAATGACGACCACGCATCAAAGATACATTCAGAAAAAAAATAAATAATATAGAATAATGCATGGTAAATTGATAAATGCAATAAATTATTAATATGATGACAGTGTGGTGTAAAATAAATAAGAATTGTTAAAATAGGAGCTCAAATAGGCAAATCGGCATTTTTTTTACCTGATGACGTTCAAGAAGTGCTTCAGCACCAGTAACATCGTTGGCGAGTTCCTCTGAGGCAACGAGAACCATCATACAGTTAATCCAAGCCATAAGGTCACGGTAGTCACTAAGGAATCGCTGCAAGTCGTAAGAGTCAAGTAGCTTCTCTTTCCTGGAGTTGGCCCTAGCTGTAAGCTGGGTCCATTCTTCATTAATTTCTTTCTGCTTGGCATAGGTCTGTTCAGCCGTATCAGGATGGGACTGCATCAATCGATTGCCAGTCTCATCAAGCTGCTTGATCTTCGCGCTCGAGACCCTCGTGTTGACGTTGAAGTGCTTGTACGCTACGCAGGTCCTTGCCAAGATCGTTGTTATTAAGAGCCGCGTCCTTTTCGCGAATCCAATCCTTAATTTCGTCAACATCCCGATGAAAACGTTGTACCTCATGAGCAGAGCCGAGCTGGCTGACTCGCTCAGCAGTCAAAGTCTGCAGGCTAGACCACTTGTCGTTGAGCTGCTGAATCTGTGTCTGAATCTTAAGAGCAGCGTGGGTCTAACCCAGACTCATAAGCTGCACGGCAATCTCGTTCATCTCGGCAAGGCGAACCTCGTTCGCTTTCAAATCGGCCCTGAAATCGTCGAACTTCTTTTGCATTACTTCGACTTGTTCGAGATCCTCACCGATGACATCCTGGACCTGGGCGTGATTCTCCTTGTCCTTGATCCAGGTGGCAAGCTCAGCGGCCTCACGCACTAGCACGTATGCTTTGGCAGTTTCGTTCAGCTTGTTCTGACGTTCGCGTGCCAACTCCAGTATCTACTCCAGTATCGTCGTACTGAGCCTCGATTTGAGCTTGACGAGCAGCTATTGAGCCCTGCTCGCGCGCTAAATTCTGCTGCGAAGCTGTTAGTCCGCTACTGACAATAAGTAGTTATTAATTCATATTAGAATATATAAAGTCTTTGGGCTGTGTGTTATTTAAATTATAAACCATTTAAGTATCAAATGTTTCCTGGAAATTATTTTAAAATATAGTTTAATTTATAAAAAAAATGAATAATTATACATTTAGTTATTTTAGCACAATGTATTACTTCAAAATTTATTTATTAAACTAGTAAAAGCTAATTATTAAGTGATTAAACTTTTTCACACTTTTAATATTTTTAAATTATGTATAATTTTACACTTTAAGTTAATATAACAAAATCAATAAAAGAGCAATTCAACTACTAGTTTATACATTTCAATAAACTAATAAACTGCATTATTCATATAGGTAATATAAACTAAAATTAGCATAATGAGTGTTCTATGCTAATATACCGTTAAACTATAACAGTGATGGAAATTCTAGTTTCTTATTGGGTTGGCACGGTAGTATTAAAATACACCCAGTTTCACAAAATCTTTTTAAATACAAAGTAACAATACACTATCAGCTCTAAAGTAAATGCCAATATGTACAATCAGCTTTCAACAACCCAGTAGCCCTAATCAACCACCCAATCACCAGAGTAGAGTGTAACATCTTATTTAATTATATCAATTGTTGGCTTTTAAAAACAAATAGCAAGGTAAATATAAATAAAACTAAAGTAGAACATCTTACCAGAAGAGCCTCCTTATCAGACACAAACGTGCAACGAATCATTCCGTTCAGAACTTGAGCTGCTTTCTCTCTGACTTCGACTCTTTGAATCAGTATATACAAGACGCCCTAGAAAATGAATGTAAATTTTAATTTATTATAATTATTAAATTTCGACTTTGTAGAGACTGGTGAAATTTATTTTTTGGCACTCTAATACTACTAACTTTGTAAGCGTCATGATGAACCTCAGTATCTTGTTTAAGAATTTCTAGTATTTGAGGAACGAGTAGTCGGTAAGCAAGTGGGTAATCATTAACAACTGCCCAAAGAACAGTCTGAGCTATTATTCAAATCCTGCTATACTGGCTAATACTTAATTTAAATAAGTTTTCTATAATTGTTTTGTTTTCAACTAACTTCTCTACTGTTTTTTTAATAAATGGAAATGTCGACGTCTTAAACTCAAATTTAGCGTACTCCTCATTTTTTACATAGATAAATTTTGCCAAATCTGAATATGGATAAGTTTTTATAAATAAATAAGTAATATTGAAATTCTTTATATCTTGAATAAAATCCTTAACTTACAAATATAAAAAAATTCATACTTTTCGTATCATCTTCCACATTTTCTAGCATTACATTTTTGAAGAACTGCCATAATGTTCACTAAAGCTTGTCTTACATTTGAGCCATTAGGCATTTTTATTTCACATTCAATTCCTACAGCTGGTTTAAATTCAAATTCGCAATATTCATAAAGATCTGTCAATAAAGATCTTTCTGACCATATTGGCAAAACAAAATCACATCCTTCTATTACACTGTTAATTATTCTCAAGGTCGCTTGCAACTCGTCTTTGCCTATAATTATATGATAATATAATTTTTACGTAAATAACATTATTTACCAATAAAGAAAATTAAAAAATAATACTCACCTAGACAGTGAATTCTTTGTACAGATATAATTTTCAATTAGAGAAACCCTTTTGCTTAGCCACTTTAGACGTTATATTGACTGGAATACATAAAACATACACAAATTAGTTTACATTATATTCACAAGCTGTTGATGAATTTCAAATATGAGTAGCTCATAATAATAACTCACTGTCTGCTAAATTTTAATATTTAAGAATTCATTTTCACAAATTCAAAGCCTATGTAGACATAACTTATTTACTTCAATATAAGCAACTAGTAAAATAACCTATCTACGATGAGAACCTATCTACATAGAGAGAAGATCACTTACTTATATAAAGTTCCTGCAAGAAATCATCACTGCAGCTAGTACTGCTGCTGTTGCTCCTGCTGATGACGATTACGGCTACGAAGAGACGAGTGGGCACCAAGACAGCAGCGTCGTCGACAAAGCGCTGACACGGCAGCAAACCCGAGACTTCGCTGACACCAGTCCCTCCAGGCCCTCGAGCACTGTCGTCATCGTGAGGTTAGGACCGGGCCACATAAAAGCATATGCTTGCGGCTCGCGGATGAACGCGAGTCGGGCCTGACGATGAGCGGCGAGATTGCGCACGCGCTCGTAGCGCTCGTTGATGCTCTGACGCTTCTCTTGGATGCCTGCCGTGTCTTCGAATTGGCCGCTCTCAATTAGCGAGTCAGCCTGAGCATTCATGTCCTTGATGCGGTCCTCGTGTGCTCCGATGTCAGCCTCCACGAGCTGTTGTTTCTTCATGAGGTTCTGGACGCTCGCTAAGTCGACAAAGCGCTGACACGGCAGCAAACCCGAGACTTCGCCGACACCAATCCCTCCGGGCCCTCGAGCACTGTCGTCATCGTGCGGTTAGGACCGGGCCACATAAAAGCATACGCTCGCGGCTCGCGCATGAACGCGGAGAAATGACTAGAGCGCGCAGCCGTGCTCGCCAATGCTAACCTTCCCAAGAACCCTATACTACTTAGGTTATGTAGTCAAACATAGGGAGCGTATGCTTTTATGTGGCCCGGTGCTTATCAAGCTGCTGCGAATGTTTTCGACGCTCGTCTTCAGCGCTGCTACACTATGAAAAAAAAAGACCAACACACGCGCTGACACGTAGCAGAGATTGTATTTACTGCTTGTTTTTTTTTTCATTGATGACGTGGGACTACACCATGCCGAGCTCAGAAAAGGTTAACGCATATGATTCGCGCGAGCGGCGCGCGATAACGGTGAGCGCAGCACGCAGCTTGATATTTGTATATTTATATATGTTATGCGTTAACGCTCTCGCCGTCAAGCCAATATAAATATACATACACAATAGCATGTGATATCCATGCCGTGCGCCGCTCGCGCGAATCATGTGTGCTAACCTAAACACGGCAGCTGAGATGCGCACGACAGCGATATTGAAAGAGAGAGATTTTCCGGAGCAGCAATCGATGACCTCCCATATGCCGAAAAAATATCGCAAGGTTATAATGCGTACTTACATATGATTTGGGCGACGACGCTCAGCGCGCAAAAAAACATCGCGCTATAGGTTTGCACGAATTCTTACAAACTAAAGCACGCAACTCACTCCCTTCTGCTCATGTTGAAGTTCTCTATACGACATACGAGCGACATCTTCATTATTTTTAATACTAAAATACGAGGTTCTGTTTTATCAACATTCAAGACTCTAATGTTCTTTTTTAGTTTACCGCCAACTTCTGATTGGTTGGAGCAATTTGAAATAAAGCTTTCTGATTGGCTGGAGCATTGGCGTTCTGGAGCAATGTCCATGATTCTAGAATTCTCATTAAAGCACAATCGTGTCCCTTATAACAGTATTTAAATAAATATTTTATGCAAAGTACGGTCGAACATAATTCAACATTAATATGACAATTAAATTTT
>JAPYZB010001391.1:0-14693 GCA_030522745.1 Eupelmus kiefferi | reverse complement strand
AAAAAAAAGCAAGCCGCACATTTATTACTCTCAAAGCGCGTATACACAACGTATTTTTAGCCTGACCCTTTAACGCGCGCGCGCTCGCCAAGTCCATTTTTGGAACGGCCCCCGTATAAATAAAGTCGGATACGTGTGCCCTCTTGTCACTCTGCGTGCTCGTTTATCTTTTTAATTGCCGATAAAGGAAGCCGCGTACCTGGAAATCGACGCAGCCCCGATATGTTTACATTTACTTAATCTTTTTCACGCCTCGCTTTTATTTTTCGCCTTATACAGCCCTGCGTAGGCAGCTCGCCCACGAGTAGGCGTTCAACGAGTAAACATCGCCGCGCCCGAATCTTTCCTCTCTCTCCTTGTTTACCCCAGAATTCTCTCGAAAAGCTCGCCCCTATAGCCTCCGCTTAATTCCCCAGCTACGTTATGCTCTCGCGACGACAGCATCCTCCGAGTATATAAACACGCCCGCGCGTCGATCTCGGAAAAAGGAAAATTTGCTCGAAAAAGTCGTGTACGCCTCTCTTGGGGCGCAGCTGGAAAAGAGCGTCTGCTCTCGCGAATAACCCAGTGCCTGCGTAACATCACAATCTCGTATCTCTATGAAAAGAAACACTCGCATATATAGTCAGAGAGAGCAGAGCGCCGCAGTGTCCCGGTGCGGAAAATCAGCGTGTTACAGTGTGCCGAGTCGAAAGGGCGTCTCGAGTGTATGTTGCAGCGCTGGCGCAGGAGAGAGAGAAACTGAGAGAGAGAGAGAAAGGGAAGGATAGAGATTGTAAAAGAGAGAGAGGAAAAAGGCGACGAAGGGGTTGTTGCTCGGCGAGCGCTAAAAGGGGGCGGCGGCTGACACTAAACTGGGTTGCACTACTTACGCCGGGGAAACGGGAGCGCGCTCGCCTCTCTCGCGCACACCGAGATCCGTGTTTGTGTATGTATGTATAAAGCGAGCGCGCGTCGCTTAAAAAGATGGATTCTCTCTCTCTCTTTTTCTTTAAAGAGAGATGGCGGATTCGCCAGAGGAGCCGATTAATCTGCTTGAAAGCGCCTCTTGTTGAGCTCTCGCTGACTGCCACTTGAGGATTGATGAATCGATAAAGCGCGCCGGGGCTGGATTCGCGAGGATGATTGCTAAATCGCGGGGAAGGCCTGCTTTTGTTTGGCCCGGCCCGATTTAGCTTGTTTTTTTTCGCGAACGGCTGGTGTCGATAATCTTTGTTTTTTTTTTTTAAAGGGATGAATATTTGTGTTAACTATTTTTCAATTTATGTTCAGGGGGTTGTATGCTTGATGTACCGTGATTTATTTTTAAAGATTATGTGGTTTTCTATATAAAGGCTGCGCGTCGATGAAAATAGCTCCTTTGATGGAATATTATTAAACAATTATTGCATAACGATGGCATCGCACTGATTATAAATAAACGTGACCATTAACCTTTATATCTCATAATTTTTTAACAATGTTCTACATTCCAAAATACACACAAATAAATATAAAATTACTTTACCTTAAAATTTCACTCTTTGTCCTTTCGCCTCATCCAAGACTAAAATTAACCGAATCCACTCTATCTACTTTCAGCAACATGTGCACCGCTATCACGGCCAAAAAATGGGCGCCCTGGAGCCGCACGTGTTCGCGCTGGCCGAGGCGGCCTACCGCTCGCTCAAGGACACAGACAGCAATCAATCCTGCGTCATATCGGGCGAAAGTGGAGCCGGCAAGACCGAGACCACCAAGTTTATATTGCGGTATCTCTGCTCGGTGACGAGCAACGTTGACACCTGGGTGGAGCAACAGATCCTCGAAGCGAATACCATTCTTGAGGCTTTCGGTATGATTTATTTTGTTTTTGTTTTCTTTTGTGAAGGGATACTGTGGTACGGAGTATTTTTAGAAACGAGAAAATGAATCATTAAACCGACTGTTACATTTTGATGTTTTAGAGCTGTACAGGGAAAGATTTATAATAAATAAGTTTTAAAGCATAAATAAATTAGTGCTTGTCTTTGTGTTAAAATTTTATTTAAATTATGCTTTCATGTTTTTCTCTATTTTAAAATGCTATATTTTAAATTATTCATTATTTAAATTTTATTGCGAGAAAACATTTGCATGAGAATTCGTGTTATTCATAATTAAAATGCTATTCCTTTGTTTATGTATATATGCAATTAATTTTTAAATTAAATATTTCACAGTTTAGTGAGAATCCATATTAAAAATTATGTCATTCAAATAAAATATAAGTATTTTATTTGAATGAATTTAAACTTTTATTAATAACAAAATAAAATATTAACTATTGAAAAATTTTAAGACTTTATGCATCGCAACACTTTGTAACAGACTATACCCACTATCTAAAAATCTCTCCACCAAAATCCAAACTCGAAACACAAACCGCTAATAAAACTAAAAAAAATCTACTTACTAATCCCCTCTGCTCTTAGGCAACGCGAAGACGGTTCGCAACGACAACAGCTCGCGCTTCGGCAAGTTCATGCAGGTCTGCTTCGACAGCAAGTGGATGATCAAGGGCTGCATCATTCAAGACTACCTTCTCGAGCAGAGCCGAATCACCTTTCAGAGCCCCGGCGAGCGCAACTACCACGTTTTTTACCAGCTCGTCGAGGCAGCCAAACACGACAAGGAATTCGCCGAACAGTACAAGCTCAAAACAGGCAACCAGTACAGGTACCTCACACAGTCGAACGAGCGTCTCGACGATTTATCAGACGCGAAAAAATTCGACGCCCTCAGGCTTGCTTTCAACGTTCTTCAGGTACGTCGTAGGCTAGATTTAAGACCACTTCTCTCCTGCAAATATTTAAAAGAAACATTAAAACAATATTCTCTGGTTTTTATTGCTTATAGGTGCCAGCCGAGATGTGCGAGGGTATATTCCGGGTACTCTCAGCGATCCTCTGGCTGGGCAATCTGACTTTCCAGGACGTGGATGGTGAACGCTGCGAGCTCACAGACGAGGACCGCCAGATCCTCGAGACGGTGGCGCCACTGCTGGGCTTGCAGCTCGACGATCTCACGAGGGTAGTGTTGCAGCGCGAGATCAACGTGCGAGGCAACATTACCGAGATCCCGCTAAAGATGCAAGAGGCCAGAGAGAACAGGCACGCGATGGCCAAGGCACTTTATTCGAGGACCTTCGCTTGGCTCATCAATCACATTAATAACTGCACAAATCCGGGTCAGGACTCCTCCAGGTTTCTCGGGGTGCTGGATATATTTGGCTTCGAGAACTTCGATACGAATAGCTTCGAGCAACTCTGCATTAATTATACTAACGAGAAGCTACACAAGTTTTTCAATCATTACGTTTTCGCACTGGAACAGGAAGTGGTAAGTTCAGTTCTTGTGTTATTCTTATGTATTAGAGATAATTTATCGGTGTAGGAATAGAGAAAAACGAACGAATTGATTTTCAGTACCGACAAGAAGAAATTCAATTCTCGCACATAACTTTCACGGACAACACCCTGTGCCTCGAGTTGATCGAGAAGCCGCCGCGCTGCGTGCTCAAGCTCCTGACCGAGCAATGCCACATGCCCAAAGGCTCGGATCTGGCTTATCTGACCAATCTCCACGCCGAATTCGAGAGCCACCCATGTTACGTGAAGGGCGACGACCGCCGTTATTGGGAGAAAAATTTCGGCCTGAAGCACTACGCGGGCGCCGTCACTTATACCGTTGCCGGCATCGTCGAGAAGAATCGTGACGTCCAGCAGGACGTCTTCTTTGATTGCATGTCCAGAAGCACCAACGAATTCGTTCAGGAGATTACGGCTTATCAGGACTTGCTGAGCAGCACAGTAGGACGAGCCTCGGGCAACAACGCCCAAACTATGTCGCGTGGTACTTCCAAGGGCAAGCTGACTCTGTGCGATTCGTTTCGGCACCAGCTGCAGGCGCTCGTCGACATGCTACAGGGCACGACGCCTTGGTATGCACGCTGTATTAAACCTAATATGGACAAGAGGCCGAATCATTACGATGAACAACTGGTGCTCGATCAGCTGAGGTATCTGGGCATGCTCGATATTATCAGAATACGTAAAGAGGGCTTTCCTATTCATATGGCCTTCAGTGAGTTCATGGTGAGGTATCGCTGCCTCGAGAAGAATCGATTTGGATTGCCGAAAGATGAGAAGGAAGCCGTGAGAACGCTAATCAAGAGGAGAAATCTGCCGTCGACGGAATGGCAAATTGGCAAGAACAAGGTCTTTCTAAGGAAATTCGTTCATGAGCCACTTGAAGACGCTAGGAATCAAATCATCACTTCTAATGCCATTCTCATTCAGAAGATATGGAGGGGGTACATAGTTCGCAAAGGTAAGATGATTGTATAAAGACATGTGTGCAAATGATTACGAGTATCTGTAGAAGTTATTGATGTATCACCTTACGGATAAATATTCAAAAGATGAAAAGAGTTTTATTACAATAGATTCTGTTTATTTTAATAAAAATTAAAGTATAAAATGAAAATTAAAAATAAAACTTATTACTAGATTACAAACGAACGCGAGATGCAGCGTTAAAGGTTCAGCACGCCTACCGTGGCTGGAAACTACGCATAATGTTCATCAGAAAGCGGCGTGCGGCGATAGTCATACAGTCGCATCTGCGAGGCGTTTTTGCGCGCGAAGTTGCTGCGGCACTACGCGAAATGAGGCGCGTCGACGAGGAGATGCGGAAGCGCGAGCGGCTTGAAGAGGAAAGGCGACTTATGGAGGACAAGAAGGCCCTTGAGGAGAGCCAGAGGTAAACGCAAAAACGAGATTCTTTTGCTTAGTTTTCTGTGTGTTTTTTTTCCTTCGTTCTTCTTGTGTCCGTGCGTTTTAAAATGACTTTTTATTAGTTATTTCTTTTGGTTTTCATAATAAATTAAATCATTGAATTTAATGAAACCTAAAGAATAAAGGGAATTCTATTTGTATAATTATAGCACTGACTACGATGATGACAGAAAGGAGCCAGGGTGAGTTTTCGAAGGACTAAAGAGTGATGTGTCTTGTGCTTTGCATGCGTTAACAATTATGCGACCTATTAGATTTTCAGAGTTATGCTGTATAATAATTAATTATTTCGGTGTCAAACATTAATTATAATAATAATTATTAAGAGATTTATTGTCACAATTCTAAATAATAATAGCTACATCTATAGCTATTCTGCACTTCATAATCACACATTTTACATTGCATTTATTTAAAAAAGTACTTATACCTGATTTTTTTTACATTTATTATTACTCTAATATTAAAAACATGCAAGCACTACACAAATTATTATTTGAATGTAGTTCAATACACCATACGAAGGAACAAGACACATTTTTTCATACAGAAACCATTTCAAACTTTTTTTAAGCGGCATGACATCGAGGAACTACACAATCAATTGAGTGTTGAAAAAAACACTCTATCAATGTATTTACTGTTATAAAATAACAATATTTCGCCCGTTCATAGTTTTTATATCTATCTTTCAGAAAAGCACAAGAGGAAATTGCAGCTCTCACACAAATGGCCGAACAGTTCAACTCCAAAATGGCGAGCAACAATAACAGCACCTCTACGGATATTCAATCAGTTGATCTAGACAATCTTTTCTCCTTTTTATCGGATGTACAATCGACCGCCAAGAGCAATCAGATAATTGAGGAGATCGGAGAGAAGATGAACGAGCTCGTTGAGAACCTTGATGTAGAGTTAGAATCAGTGATTAAAGAAGAGCTTGAAATGAAAGCTAAGCAACAAGAGGCAAATTCTCCGATTAACGAAGAAGCCGAGAAAAATCTAGTAAATGGACAGAAAAAAGGGCCAAGTTTGCCCGAACCGACGGAACCTCCTCCACCACCTCCACCACCCCCACAATTCGCCAATGTTGCTATCAACAAAGATGTCAGGAAGAAGAACGAGCCGATATACGAATCTGTTCTGCCTAGGGATGAAAATGGACCGACCAATCCGGTTGTGGTTAACGGTAACGGAGTTCATACGAACGGTGATCTTTCAGATGAAATGCATGCTAAAACTCCACCTGCGCCAGTTGTTAAGGAATCACAAGAAATTAAAAAGGTATTTCTAAATTATTCTGTTATAAAATTTTTTATCAAGAAAAATAATTAAGTATAAAACTAACAATGATTTTTAAAAAAATTTTACTTTAGATCATTACCCCGAATGTACTACCAGAGCAGCAGAGAAACGCAGTGCTAAATAATCATGTAGCAAATCATAACAATCATCACGTGCAGCCTCAACAAAACGGTTACGAGCATCATGTTCCACCACCGCAACAGTACCAACAACAGCAGCAGCAGCAGCAGCAGCCGCCACAGCCACCACAGCACAACCATCATCAACCACAGCATCAAGTCCAAAATCAGCAACAAGAAGTCCAAGTAAATAATCAGCAGCAGCAACAGCAGTTGCAGCAGCCAGCAGAACGGGAACAGCGACGCAAGTATCGCGTAGAGCGTAAGCTGCAAGAACTCGAGGAGAAAAAAATGGAGGTTCCAGAGGGTGGCGAAAATTATCATGACATCGTCGAGTTTGCTCAGAACTACTTTAACAGTCATGAACGTTCGCCTGAAGGGACAATAATGGCAACTCTCACAAGGAAATCACGTGGGAAGAGTATGGAATACATTCCTAAATACGAAATGGTCACGTATTATAAAGGATCGACCATTCCAAACTCACATATTCACATGTATGATCCGGATAATGTCAATGTCGCTTGTTCAGTCTTTAGAGTTCGTATTATTATATAAATTGATTTTTCATACAAAATAATTTTAAGTATAAATAATAATGTATAATTATTCTGCATTTTAGGATTTATGCAAATATCTTCGAGGTGAGATGAAGCTAGACCAAGAGATATCTGCTATCCAAAGTATAATTGGATTCGGTATAGAACGCGAGGAATTACGCGATGAAATCTTCGTACAATGTATGCGCCAGTCCACCAATAATCCAAATCCTGAATGGGCTGAACGAGTCTGGTTACTTCTTTGTCTGGCCATTGTTGCTTTTCAACCGAGTAAACTTCTTTTCAAATATTTTGTCTCTTTTCTTAAAAAGAATATGGCCCTCGAGGGCAAACTGCGCCAATATGTTCAGTGGTGTCTTGATAATTGTAAGAATACTAAAGTTTCCTGTAGGCAGTATCCGCCTTCAACTGTTGAAATAGCCGCTATGAGAAGATTAGGCACGATCGTATGCAGAGTCTTTTTCTTGGATAGCCGAACGAAGGCTATTGATGTACATCCGACCGACACAGCGGCAGACGCAGTAGCTAAACTCGCTGAGAAACTGGAACTCAGATCTTTAGAAGGTTGGGCATTATATCAGAGTAGACCTGACGGCGAGGAGCACATCAAAGCTCACGATTATCTATACGATGTTATTGCTGCTTGGGAAATGTGAGTATTCTTATTTTTTAATCTATGATTTTAAAAAACAGATAAATGATTTTAATTAATATATACATTATATTTTATAGGAAACAGTGCAAATTAAACACATCACAATCTAGTTTTTCAACTTTGCGTCGTAACAATCAAACTCTCGGAAGCGGTGACAATCGTTTTATATTTAAACGAAGGCTTTACCGTAATACCAAAGAATTATCTCAAGATCCTGTTGAAATTAATATGCTTTACGCACAAGCTGTTTATAATGTTGTAAAGGTAAGCAAGAATATTTTAACAGTTAAACTCTGTTAGATTTTTTTTTATTAAAAAATGCTCCTTTTTACATTTTAGTGCGATGATTTCCCAGTCTCAGAGAAAGTAGCCTTGCAGCTTGCTGGACTGCAAGCTCAAGTAATGTTGGGCGATCCTAAAGATAATGACCGACTCGACTATTACAGTGAGGTCGAAACTTTCCTACCGTATAGAATTAGCCGCGCACGTGGAGATGACGTATGGGTGCCAATTCTTGCACAGGCTCATCGACAATATGGTGCTGGTCGCCAGGAGCTCACTGCCAAAGTTCTGTATCTGTCATGCGTGATGCAGTATCCAGTCTACGGTACAACAATGTTCAATGTAACATATCGTGGCTATTGGTCCTATGGAAATCATCTAACCCTTGGAATAAACTGTAAGGGTCTTATGCTGATTAAGCCTGATGATAAATTCGTACTTTCGGAGTATCGTTATCAAGAAGTCGAGAGCATCATGATTGATCCAAGTGATTCGTTCATAACTATTTCGTTGCTGAGACATAATCCCGATAGCTCACATAAATGTTTCGTTTTCGAGACAAAACAGAAAAATGAAATAGGTAGTTTGATTGTCAGTTATTGCCCTGCTCTTGCGGGATGGATTACCGAAAACGAGGCACCCACAAAGAAACTCAAGGGCATGACTAATGAGGATAGGGTTAGATTATATCACAATCTTGTAAACTGCCGTAGGACTTTAGTAGATTCTGAAGCTTTAAGAAAACCACAGGATACGGGCTCCGGATTCTTTAGGAACACACTCAGACGACTATCGAAGCACAGAATTGAGAAACTACGACAAGAACACGGAAACTCTACTGACCAAGGTAGACTATTTTTGGAAAAATTATCGTATATAAGGTTTTATAAGAGTTGTAAAGTTTATTTAAATTTTTTAATTAAATTTCAGGAGAAACTTACAAAGGGTTCCACTACGGTTACTGGGCCTTTAGTAGGACACCTCTAACACAGAGTTTAACAAAGTTACCAGATCCTGATGAACAGATAGCATTGAGCGTTTTTCAACTAATCCTTACTTATGCTGGTTTAGGACAAAATGGTGATACGGTGCGTCGTGTTGAGGATGAGCACGTCAATCTCATTCAAACTGTGATGGACCGGTGCATGCGCAAGGAAACCCTTCTTGGTGAATTGTATTTACAATTGATTAAACAGACCACCGATCATCCTGATCCTAATAGTCGCGTCAATCTTAAGCATTGGTCACTGCTCTCATTAGGTAAAAAATTTTATTTATTCATATGCATGAGAATAAAATAATTTAGTGAACAAAGAAAAAATATTAATTCGATAATCTTAAATTTAATTAGCATGTTCCGTCATTCTACCACCACAAAAGATAATTCGAAAATATCTAATAACACACCTGAAGCGTTGCGCCAGTGATTATGTAACGGAGGAAGGCAAGTACGCAAGATTTGCTGAAAAATGCTTATTCAAAACTCAAGGCACCTGCAGAAGGCAATTGCCGCCCAGTCGAGAAGAGATTATATGCACGATAAACAGAAGGCCGTTGTATGCGAGATTCCATTTTATGGACGGTCAGTATCATGCAATAGAGTTCCATCCATCAGCAACCGCAAAAGACGTCATGGAACTTATTAAAGCAAAAATTGGACTTGGCGAAAATGCTATGGGTAAGTTTCAAGATATAAGAGCTAAAAATATAAAAATATTTTACGATTGATTGACTGAATTTTTACGCTTGCGATTTAGGATACGCAATTTATGAAGTACTTGGTAGCTCCGATCGAGCTCTTTTATCACATCAAAAAATTGCTGAGGTCATGTCGGCATGGGAGAAACGAAGAAATCAAACTACTGGGCAAGGCACTCAACCACGCAAACATTTGCATCACTTCTTCCTCTTTAAGAAGCATCTGTTCTTAGATCAATATATGAATCTCGATGATCCTGTCGAGAAAGAACTGCTCTACCACCAAGTACTTCACGATCTTCGTGCTGATCGTTTTCCCATTACAGAAAAAGAAGCTGTGAGTTTAATCAATTTATTTTATCTAATATAATTTGCAATATTTTTAGAAATAAAATCAATTAAATTATATTTTCATGCATTTACAGATGATGTTGTCAGCTTTGCAAGCTCAGCTGGAGCTCGGTGACTGCGAAGATCATTTATCAGTCCAAGAGTATGAGTCGATAGCGAGTCACTGCTTACCATCTCGGCTCGTACCCGATCTTTGTCTGGACGGTGTGGTGCAGCATCACCAATCTTTACGAGGTATGACCCCACCCGAAGCTAAGAAAGCGTTCCTGAATCTTATACAATCGTGGCCGTTACATAAAGCCACAATCTTCGATGTAATGCAATCTTTCACGTCGAATTGGCCACGAGTACTCTGGCTGGCTATTGATCAAAAAGGTGTACATTTACTGGAGCACCGTTCGAGGAACGCTCTTTGTACTTTTGAGTACTCTAGCATTCTCAGTTACTGCCCAGCCGAAAATTGTGTGATGATTATCACTGGTACCGACAAGAAACAGAGCAAAGTCATTTTGACGACTTCTCAGGTACTAACAATTTGACATACTTGCATTCGATTTCAAATATTTAGAAGTTTACATATATATTATATTTTTTAATTTTATTTATTAGGCAATGAAACTTTTATACAGTACTGAGTTTTATGAAATTAATTTTAAACTTAAAAATCTTTACAGGCTTTGCAAATTGCGAATCTTATTCGTGAATATATGGAGGTTCTCCAGCTACCTCTGGAAATTCATAAGCGAGACGCCAGCATTTTACATCAGATGAATCAAATGCAACAGTATCAGTTGCCAAAGAATGGTACTGGTGGCAATCGTAAGACTAGGCCAAGCTCGATGCTGCATAGAGGAGCGCCCGTTATCCATTCGCAAGCCAGTTAAAACTCGCTTTTTTCACTTCTTCGTTAAATTTAAGTAAGTTTGCTGAGATTAGCAAACTTATGCTACTTAATCTAGTGTGAAGGTGAAAACTCAGAGGGGAGTAGGTGGTTCCTTTTTATCTTCCAATTTCATATGTATATTTATTAAATCATTTCAAAGCAAAGACGAAAATGTTTTAAAGGTATGGTCACTCTTATAAGCGATCTACCTAATACAATTGTAAATTTGATTATCATACAACTTTGTAATCTATTGTAAATTATTTATAATATGTACAATCGATGATTATTTTTGTATTGATGTTCACAGTAACTTTTATTATTTTTATTGAAGTTTAATCATTGAAACGTATTTATTTTTTTTTAATCTCATATAATGTAATTTGAAGAAATTTTAATAATATATGGTATATACATCTCATAAATTGTTAATGAGCGATTACAAATTTGGTTGATAATTAAAGAGAGAGAAATAATAAAAACCTGTTTAGCTTATTATTGCTGGCTTTAGGAGTGTATGTTTGAATAGTGCAAATTTATTACAGATGATGTAGATCTACAATATTGCGAAATACTGCCATGTAAGATTGTTTATTGACTTACGCCGACAGATAAAACAACTAACAAAGGCCGAAGTCTCGTGTTTTTGTATGAATTATTAAACTTTAATATAATGACGGTAACCCGTTCTTCTTAGCGCCGGCAATTTTTTCGTGTCGTTATACATTATACATATACACTTGTAACAACCGTTGCCTTTTCTATGAGTATAATATATAATATACCGTGTCGTTTTTTATAAAATATAAAATAACAAAAAATAAATGAATAAAAAATATTATACGACGCATATTAAAATGCAAAGACGCAAACGAAAAGAAGAGATTCGTGATATCAGTTATAAGAGGAGATGATATATATATGTATACATAAGCATGCGTATAATTGTAAAATTGCTAGGTAACAAACAAAGAGGTTAATGCAATTGCATTTTCGTCTGTGACTTTTAATTTTATAGATAAGTATAATGATAAGAGGCCAACGTAGGGCCTATATATGACTGCATAGATAAGCAGTTTCTGTTATTTTAAATGTTGTGAATTCCTGTTGAATTATAACATTCATTTAATTTTTTTTAATTATGAAATTTTTTTTACAAGTGTAAATAAAATTATGATAACATTATTCTGCAAGTTTTTTCTTGTAATAATCATTTTTAAAATTTTTAGTTATTTTTTAGTTATATTTAATAAAGATATTAAATAACATAATGCTGAACATAAGCTTGTTTACGTAGAACAATAAGAAAATTGCAGTGTCTGTAAACAAAATTTATTTAAAAGTAATCGAAACTGCTCATCTCTGAACACGAGATCTAAAGAGCTCCGCCAAGAAGCTGAACAAAGCGTTTCTGCTTATCTCGGCGTGATGCCAAGAGGCAGTGTATATCAGTTTTTGCATTGACTAAAGGTTTACACTTGTGCGATTCCAGTCACTACGTAATAATGCACGCGAATCGATTAAGGGTGTAGAGTCAGCGCATCTTCCGTATGTGGGAGTATCAATTTTATTCGAGATAATTAACAAGTAGCGATTCTGCTCGATCAGCAACGCACACTAGAAAAAAACTGATTGGAAAATTTTATTTAGCTAATGTTTTTTTTTTAAATAAAATACGTGTTGAAATATTTAATCTTTGAATAATTACTACCATTTATTAAAAACTACAGTTTCCAATGTAAGACATTGTTTCAGTAAAAATATATAAGGTTTGGAGCTAAAACATATTTCAATGTCTATAAAAAGCAAAAGTTTAATCAAAGAAATCAAAGCTTGCTTGGCATGTCTATGCAATTTCGAAAAATGATTTTTCCTATTTTTAGTCATAGTAAATTATTAGATAAATGAATTATAATAATCCCGAAAAATATGTTTGTAAATACATACATTATTGAAGCTAACAAATGTATTAATAAAGGGAAAATCAGGTACCTTTTACTGCTAAATTGTAAATAACTAACATTTGATGCATATTATGAATTTAATTTATATTTCGTGATAATTACGTGCAAATAATAGAATTTTGATCAAAATTACATGTGAAATTTAATCTTAAAATAATACTCGTAAAATAAAATAATCATTTTCTCTCTAAAATCATATAATGGGAAATAATGCTTGTACAATTTTACATGCTCTTAAGTTTCTAAGCAATTTAACAATTTGCATATCAATTATAAAATCATAAGTAATATTTCAATTTTGTATATAAAACATATTTACAAGTTCTTTTTTATTAGTTATTTTCCAATCAGAGGCGGAAGTTTTTTACTTATGGATTTATACCTTAATCACTAAAATATTTCATATACTTAATAATGACCACAATCATACGTTTTTGAAACTTTACCAAAATCAGTTTTTACCGTTAACTTTTGATAAACCTTAAAGACTCTGTTCTCTTAAACGCCGTGCCTCGATTTAAATAACGTCCAAGTCGATACGTATTTATACACTCATAATACTCGTGAAACTACTTTTCTTTTTCGTACATTTTTTACGAAGAATGACATTCTTCTCGTTTTATATATACTTAAATATGATGAGTCTTTTTTGTTTTTCTCGTTTTCAGCATGTAAATACGAGCTATTGACGGTAATGATAGTTCCGTAAAGTACGTAGCCAAAATAAAACGAACCCATCGAGAGCTCGGACCAAGATTCGTTCGTTTATTCCGATAACACAAAAACTAATTGTAGTTGTGTGGCGATGTGAAGATTTTTATTTTTCTTTGTGCTGTTGATATTTGAAAAAAGATACAAAAACAAATATTTTGCTGATCTAAGAAAAAAATTTTAAACGCAGTTAAACTATATGTCTTAAAATGTCTATGTTGAAATTGTAATCCTTGAATTCTATAATTTAGCAAAATATTTAGAGATAAATATATATAGCTAAATATAAAGAAATTCTACCATGATTGTATTTAAAAAATATAAGCTAAGCAATATATTTATTTGCATTAACATGAAGTCTGGTTTTTAGCAATATTCTCTAATTTATGTATTATTCAGAAAAGAAAATGAATACAAAACTAAATTGATTAAATTTTAGTTAGTTCGATGTTTAGAAACAATCTCAACTAAATTAGCAAAATTGTATTTTTTATTAGAACAGTTAATTAGTTTTATTAGCAAATAAGTAGTGTTGGGTTGAATATCGACGAATGCTGAGGCCGACTGTGATCCGCATTAAGGGTGCGTTCTAATTTATAAAGAAGTCTTCGAGAAGAGGCGATTTAAATGAGTGAGAGTAAGTGGTGCAAAGTAGTAAAAGATGAAAAGAAGCCGAGAAACCAAGAAGTATAAGCGATGAGTGAGAAAGTATATGAGATTATTGTGCGTGCCTGATGCGAAATTAAATGCGAATGCCGAATGAGTTATATATTAGCTTAATGAACAGTAAGAAGTAAATAAATTATTGGTTGAAACGATGTTATTATCGGAAAAAGTATATTATAAACGAGATTGCTCTGTATATATATTATATATTGTATTTACGGAACACGTAGACAATTTTTAGTCACAGTCGGAGGAACGGAGAGCTGAAAGATGAGTTATTAAACGGAAACACGAACACATGCGTGCTACGATGAAGACGAGGCGGTGAATAAAAACACGCACACACGTACGAAGGACGACACACATACATAAGCGAAAAGCGCCTACGTATTATTATAAATATATGAATATACTCAGATTCTGTATTGAGAACACAATAAAGTCACATTATATTACAAAATTGTATGTTTTTATACCTGTTACTTTTCTAAATCTCACTTACCTCTTTTTTAGTTGGGATCTTTCCTTCCTTAGTTTTTATTTTATTTTAATGACATAATATTATACTTATTTATAAATTTTTTAAATACCCTGGTAGAAAATTGAACATAATTTCTGTCCTCTTGACTAATTAGTGCCCAGAATTTTTAGCAAAATCTGCCCAGATAGTTTACCATAATAT
>JAPYZB010001390.1:0-14694 GCA_030522745.1 Eupelmus kiefferi | reverse complement strand
TTGTATAATACAACAATAAAATGCATGACTCAGCTCGAATAGCAATGAAACTATTTGTAATAAAAGCGGGAGAGCGTGAACGTTTAGCGAACGATCAAAGCCGCCATCCATACTCCATAAAGCACTAGAGTAGCGCGCACAGCCGCAGCAGACATTTTCATCAAGTCATATTCCCGGATTCCCAGCGGCGCCGTTTAATTTCTTTTTCCGCAACACGAGTCCGACAGGCCAATATTCGGGCATTCATCGCGCGCCTCAGCGCAGGCCGCTACTTCATGAATCATACCACCTCCCTCAGCTCTTCCAAAACTCTTGCTTTACGCTCTCCCCGTATAATAATCCCGGCCTTAACCGGCTGTTTTCACAGGGCGGCTCGCTCGCGTATAAAAATAATTACGCGTATCCCCCGCGCTCGCGCACGCTTCATAAAGAAAGCCCCCGACATATTATCGCCGCACTTGGCTCTCTCACCCTCCGCTCCGAAAAAAAAGGAGGAGCCCATAAAGTCAACGCTTCCCCCCTCTCATAGACATATATAAGCCGCCGCGGCGGCGGCGGCACCCTCGTAAAAAAGCTTGGAATTATCTCCCCGCAGGCACTTGAGCCTCCCCTCGAGAGATGGCAAGATCGAGCGGGGCGCTCAATGAAAAAAGGAGAAGAAGAAGAAGAAGAAGGAGAAAGTTGCCGTGAGATATGCCTAATCAGCAGCGGTCTACATATATAATACACTGCAGGCAGGCATAGGGCTCGAGGTGAGAGAGAGAGAGAGAGAAGCAGTGTCGGCTGGGGGGCGTATTCAATTGCCGGCGGGTCGGGAAAATTTTAAGCACATAAGCAGGTCGGTAGCGCTGAAAGGGCTGATAGCGCTGGCCTATATAGCGCGAGCGGCTGGCGCTGAAAAGAGCCGAGAGTGAGAGAGAAATACGATCTACGGTATACGAGCAGCCTGCACCGTGGCAGTCCATTAGTGGCCACCTCGCGCGCGCTCAGCTCGCTAGCCTGTACAGGACTTTTCAGTTTACGCGTACATCAAGCCAGGAAACGAGCGCGAGGGGATGCATCCGTGCACTCCCCCTCTCGCTCGCTCGCTCGCTTGCTCTAGCTCCTGCTGCGCGGCTTAGTCTGCGGGCCTCGAGGTTAGGTGTGGCTCTGGAGATGGAGAGAGGAGCGAGGGAATGATAAATCGATAAAGACAAAGCAAGATAAAGTGAATGAAGAATCGGCTGAACGCGAGGCTGGATAATGGGCGGCCTGGAGGAGAGAGAGAGCGAGTGGCAAGTAAGGGGATGTAGGATTGCGTGACTTCTTTTACAGGAAGCCTTGCCTGGCTTTGCGAGAGAGCCGCAGAGGAAGAGAGCTGTTTTACTTTTCCATTTAGTTGAGCATTTTTATCCGCCAGCCTTCATTGGAAAATAATTTTCATCTTCTAAAGAAATGGATTGATGTCAGCTGAGTGAAAAAGTTTTGGAAATTCGCAACAAAAAGTTATACGCTTTCTACAATCGCACGCAGCGACAGGCTTCAGCTGCGAGTTTTTCCAATTTTTAATTAATGTCTCGCGGTGAAGAAAAAAATCGCGGTTCAATTTTCCAAACGGCTTTTCAGGCCTAAAAATGGAAAAAGCATTTTCTTTTTCATTTTTATACGAGATCACTTTGTCCAACTATAAGGTGCGTAACAATCGAGACTTTTAGAAACTTGGCATGTTGAAAAAAACAATTGTTTTTATAATCGCAGTAGGTTACCTATATTTCAAACCCCCCTTTTTTTTCAACAAAACTGCAAAGCTCTAAGAAAAATTGTTTTGTCAGAATTTTAATGAACGCTACGTAACCGCGCGAAAGTGAAAGAAACTCTGATATTGTACGTAATAATCTTTCAAATTTTATATAATATAGACCGTACCATAAAAATTTAGCTCGGCGCCCTCTCAAAAGTATAATATGAAAAATAACCCTTTAGTAGACCCTCGCGTAGCCGATGAAACTTTTAACGAGGCACTTTTATAACGCAGTTAATTAACATCGTGCATGCAAAATTTTGTTTTGCCCTGCAAAGGCCTGAAACGTAAAAATCACAAACATACAGAGAAATCTGAAGCTGTACAATGAAGCGCGCACAATACCGGGATATGAAATAACATCGGTTGAATCAGTTTCGATTAAACATACAGTTGTTATTCGCTCGAATATTTTAAACGATTGTATTTCTTTTCCAGGAAACGAAGAAAAAAATATTTTTGCAGTGTATATAAAATTTTATCAAGCCTTAATAATTAGCTGAATTGAACGAGTAAATAACGTTTACTGTGATTATTAGCCATGATAATTTTCAAGCGTTATTATCAAAAATTTCTCCTTCTCTGGAAATACAGTAACGGATTCTTCGTTACATCCAGGAAGATTACAGCCTTAAGGCTGCGGGAGGTCATTTAAATTTAATTTTATTTATTCATACGATTCATTATACGAAATGCAGATTCGGATGTACTCGGCATAATAACTGTCAATGAAATTCCACAATTTAAAGCTATTAATACTTTAATTGCTCTCTCGAAAAACTTGTTTCCAGTTTTTTTTTCTTTTCTTTTCATGCGATTATACGAAGAATGAGTTTATCTCTCATGCATAATTCACGTAATTTCTTGCAAGTTTAGCAAAATAAGTTATCGCGATAAAAGGTAGATGAATTTCAAAATAACAACGTGAATTATTTTCCAGGCGCTATAAAAGTGCATCTACTTTGTTGATTCTCATTCCTCCATTATAATGCCTTCTACTTTTTTATTTCATTTTCTCTTATTTACCTAATTTTTATACCTATAGTCTTGAATTTATCTGCGAAATTAATTTTTTAGATTACTAAATTTAAAAAAGTGCCTAGCAAAATTAATTTTCTAATTAAACCAGAGTAAAAAAGCCAAGCTACGCTGTAAGATTGTAATCCCAAGTTATTCCCTTAAATTTGAGCATTGCAGTTTATACTATATTTACAAGAAGCCTAAGAACAATTCCATATCAAAGCTTAGCATCAAAGCAGCCCAACACGGAGGAGCGATCCCAAAACACTTTAAATCTCCCCGAACCCATCCACTCGTTCCCGATTCCACACACAAGCCCGCCTCTACGTGTAGCAGGTCTCCCAAGCACACCAAATAAATCTCTCCCCGCGAAGTTCGTTACGTAAAACGTCTCGCGTCGGATCTCCTACTCGTACGAACCGACCTCCTCTCTCTCTCTCTCTCCCTCCTCGCAATCACAGACCCGACCAAAATTCTTCTCTCGCGGGCTCTCTTCCAGCGATCTGGCCGCCTGCAGCTCGCTTCCTCTCTCGCTCGCAATCTTCCGAATTAAGTCCGGATTTCGCCGGCGTGACGCGCGCATGTAATCCGAACTACACACGCGCCGCAATAACCCCGAGAGCAGTAAGGTGAGAGTAAAAGTTGCCCTGCCCCCCCGCGCCCATTGCTCGGATTAATTGCTTTATGGGGCCACGTGCGTATGTGCATGGAGAGGGCAAAAATTGGCACTAGGGCTGGCGTTAGTCATGTAGCTGGCTTTGTGGGATATTCGGGGAAACGCGGATGTGCGTGCCGAGGCTGGAGCGAGGGGCGGTTTATGGGGTCTTTTCACGGGAAAATTTGAGGAGAGGGTGGCAGAGCGAGGGCCAAGTTTTTGGTATTTTCGACGGTTTTAGTGTGTTTACGTTTTTGCGTTGGTGTGCGCTGCTCGATTTTAGCGTGCGCTCAATGATTTTATTAAGCATTTAAGAACGGTACATACTTTGTTTGATTTTACAAGACGATTTATTTAGGACAGAAATCACACGTAACTCTCAGAGTTAAAAAATTAAAGTCCATTGTATAACTCGATCGGCGGGAAATTGGCTTGACGAATTTGCAGGCCAGGCAATAAGCGTAAAAGAATGAATGAACTTTCGAAAAGTTTTATCAAGCTCGATTTTACTCCTCCATCGAATTAGATTCAATTTAAAAGAAGATGGCTCCAATGAAAAGCGCCTCGACTCGTTCTCTCTTGAATTAAAAGGAATTGCTTCCGCGACAGAGCCACCATCAGCTTCGGTATAACTACTCGAATCGTCAAACGTTTCGCTCCACCATCGAAAGCGCAATCAATTTCCAAAATAAAATTCATAATTCTCATAGCCCAAACTTTGCACCATCCGATAATTCCGCTTTACGATCCGCAAACACGGCACAGCCCTCCTTCATTAACTTTCATCGCGAACCGATCCCCGCCAATCAACCCCCCCCAAAACTATAATCCAAACAGTCGAGGAGCTTCAGCCTCTTAGCAGCATCGGCCTAATACCCACTGACCAAGGCCCACGAAAATCCAACGTGTCACCCAGAAAAATCCTCCCCTTCCACTTGGCTAATCCCCCCCTCTGATTGAAGTCTCGGACTTTAGAAGCCAGCCGCGCGCCGTCTAATTGTCTATAAAGTCGCGCTCCGTCGGCTAAATACACGTGCGCGCAACTGTATACAGCGAGTATGGGCCGCTGGGCATGCGCGCGACTGGGAGTGGCGGAGCGCGCTCGCTCGCAAAGGCTCGCGCGCGCTCCCGCTTCTCTGTCCCGCAGCGGCGCGCGAACCGAACGCATCTGACGCTCAGATATAGAGAGAGACCAGCAGCGGTGCTATCTGTCTGCAAGAGCCGGCCGGCTCTCTACATACTCGTTCGAATCGCACCGCGGCAATATAAACGCAGATTGTCTTTTTTTCTTTTTTTGGCTTCTTTAGTGAGCTAAAGCAGGGATAATATTGCAGAGTGCGCGCAGCCGTGAGTGTGTATGTGCGGCTGGATATAGACGTAAGCCGAGGCGTCTCCCTCGGAACGTTGCGTCCGGAGAGCTGAGGATATCGGAGAAGTTGTCGCTCTTAGGAGCTCCAGTCCTTTAATTATATACATCAAGCTCCTGCGCGCCGCCGGGTAGTATCGAGTTTAAAAGTCGCGCGCGTGAGGGAGCGAGCGCAGCAGTTTGTAATCTGTGTGTGCCAAGTGCCTGAGAAGCAGTGCCGATTTTCCACGTTACATATATAGACATATAAAGAGAGAGAGAGAGACGTCGGGCAGAGGAGGGAGAGAGTGCAAGATATGAGGAAGGCCTTGGGCCAAGTGCCGCCGCCGAGTGAACGATGAACCTCTCGAGGCTAAAGGAGCCGCGAGCAGCGAAGGAGCGAGAAACGTGCCCGGCCCGTCCGAGCGCAATGCGACCCTTACTACTGGCTGGCCTGCTCTTCGCAGCCGCGCTGACGACAGGTGATTTCTTCGCTCCCCTACCTACCTACCTACCTACCTTCTTCTACTTTCTCTCCTTACCGCTTTTACGAGAACACAGCGAGCTTCTTATATGTGCGCGCGCGGCCCGCAAGCTCGTAAGCTAGCCGAGCTTTTCATCTACTCGGGTCACCTACTTTTCGATGCCGACGCCAAGCGCTACCTACCTACTGCTTCGCTTCTTCTTGCCGTTTCTTCTGTCGAGCACGTGCACGGCTCGCGAGCGCGTTATTACACCCCCCACCCTTCAACAGAAAGCTAGTTGCTTTTTTGCGATATCTGCTCGCTGCTAACTGGACGGCCGAGAGGTAATGCTTGGACGAGCTGCCTGCCTCAAGCCAGCTCGGATGACTCAAGGGCCATAGTGCGGCTGAGGGCTTATTGGGAATTTTGGGATTGGCAATTTTTTTAATATCTTAGAAAATTTTATTTTTATCAGATGATTCAAAGTGGTATATATTATTTGGATAATTGTTAAAATAATGTTTTTAATTTAAATCTAAATTTTATTTGTTTATTTAAATTTTGTTAACTCCTAACTAGAGTCTATTTAATTTTCTACTATGGTAGGTATGGTTAGTAAGACTTATACAAAAAAAAAAAAAAAATTTGACACCAAAGCTTGTTAAAATATACTTAAGAAAATCGCGCTAATGAAATTCTGGATAAGAAAAAAGCAGCAGTGAATTATCCAGCGGAAAGTATTTGAATTTCCTCATTTCTTTAGTAAGAAATGTTATTGCCGAGTTTAAGGCACCCCTCAAATTAGTGCCATTTTCAACAATAAAAACTTTTTACACTGCACGCTCTTGTAATAAAGAATGACATTACGTTACAAAATGGCTCCCGGCGGACTTAAATTCTAACATCTGAACTTTCCCAAGCTTGCGGCCGGGGAAAGCTAATCTAAACTTTGCGCCCGCAATGGATTTTTATATAAAAAAAAAAGAAAAACGAAGAACCGAGATTTTTCGCAACGCAGACTTAATTTCTCTTACCGTAAGACAGCAGCAACAATGAAAATTCCAAATCGCTGAACGCGTTGAATTCTTACCCAGCAAGATCTCCAACTATGAAATAGCTTTATATAATCCTATTAAAAAGACGCCGACGGCTCGGTACATATATGTATATAAAGCGAGGAGCTCAGGCGCATTTACACTGCATGCAATTTAAAAATTTACTCGGCTGCCGGAAAGGCCATGCATCAACTTCTTCGCGCTGCGAGTGCAGACTGCAGAGTCGGAGAGGGACGAAATACAAGCTCATAAAAGTCCTAGAGCAGCCGCGCGTGCCGCTCTTCAATTTTCATTCCCACACTCGTGCCGCAGCAAGATGAATTTGAATATTCCTACTTAATACAAACATTCGCCTACGCGCCGTCAAACTTTCACAATCTCCGCGCAACCGCTCGACTGCAAACAGCGCGGCGGGCCGCCCGGCAAAAACGACCTAGTCGAGATGCTGCTCAGTTTTCCGTTTGAATTTGCTCCGGCTAACGCTAAAAAAAACCAGCGCTAAATTTTCCCTGCTTATAATCTCCGTGCACGAAAATTTCCGCGGAAAAGTAGAAAAAGCGCGCGTATTCCAGCGTGAAAATTTTACACTCGCGCAACGAGCCCTAGGTAAAAATGGAGAATGCATATGTATAAAGCATAAATTTACTCCCCCGGAGGTCGATTCAGCTGTAAAAAAGAAGGGGGAAAAAAAGCAAATCAAAGGGCGCGCGAAAACGATTCCCATTTGCAGGCGCGTGCGCGGCCCGCGCTCGATAACACAAACAACCTGGCAAATCGTTTTTCCCTCCCCACGATATCGTATACCTGCGCGCATGCCGATGACGCTCCTGCCTCTTTTTTTCTCCCTCGCTTCTCTCTTCTCCGCGTTTTCCAGAGCTCGCTCCACGTGCTTACGCAGCGCGGCAGCGATTTTTCCGAAAGTTGGCCCAGCGAGAGGCGAAAAGCTATTAAAAGTTATTGAGCTTTAGAGCCGTTTTATAGGAATTTTGCGTGTCTGCGCACGGGGAGAGGCTGGAAGTTTGCGCGGCCGCGCGCATTATGATTAAAAAAGCCGGCTTTTTTCTCTCGCTCGCTCGCTCGCTCGCTCGAGTGGAGTTTGAGGATTCGATTAATCGCGATCGCTGCTCTCGATTAAACTATCAGGCTCGAGCTAGAGATGTCGAATTAAATAAGTTGGCAGAATAATCGAGTGTGATTTATTAAGTACGCGCTTGCGTAATTAGCCGTGCGACAAAGCGCAATCCGAATCAAAAGTCCGCTAATAGATTCGAAGCGGCTCAAGTGCGTAATTACAGCTATAAAAAGATTAAAACGGCCGGCTTGGGCTGGCGCATTAATTTGTAAAACAGTCATAAATATTTAGTGACCATCGTGGGGGGGTGGGAGGCGACACTTTACGAGCAGGCCAGGGTTAACCCGCTACGTAAACGTCTACTTGGCGCGCTGCGGCTCAGGCCGGTCATTATAAAACTGTTAAACACTTAAAATGCTTAAGCGTCGTAAAGCTTCAAAATAATATCTCACTTAACTGATGTTTCGAGAGCGAGCGAGCTGAGTAGGAGCGCGCGGCTTGTGTAATAACGTAGTTCGCCTGGAATTATCCGAGTATTCAATGTAAATACGAATTTCCGTCAAAGGGTTGTTAATTGTGCGAGAGCGACATTTTCATTCATCAGCGCGCAGGACAATTGTTTCAATTGTTCCAAGTCAAAGTCACCTTTATTCCCGCTTTCGCCGTTATCTAAATCCCCGAGTTGCTGCAGCAACTCGAAGCTTTTCAAAAAAACGCCAAACACACACACACACACACACACACACACACACACAGAGCGACTGTTAAAAATGTTGAAATCATCGGCTGACTCCCCGATATATTAAAGAATTCAAGGCTCTCTTTATCGTCGCGTCAACATAATATCCGCAGGCCCGTCTTTTGCCCCGCAACTACATATCAGCACTCGGGCGTTAATTCCTACAAAGAGCCTCCGCGGGGGCATCAAAAATTGAAATCCATCGCTCTCTCGCGAATTCCCTCCGCCGGCAAAGGTACACATACCCACTCTTCTCTCTCTCTTACGCTCACTCTCTCCAAACGTTGAATAACGGACGAACTGGAGAGAGAGAGAGAGCGGGGTAAGAGACAAAGGCGGAAGCGACGTAACGAGCACGTGCGCTCACGAGAGAAGAGAGGAAAAAAAGAGAGGAAATGCAGGAAAGGAAAAAGGGCGGCGCACAGTTGGCATAAAGAAGGCCGAGTTGGGCGAGCATATATATATATATATACATATATACACGTACGCTCGCTCGCGCGCGCGCGGATTATGCAAACGGCAGCCAATTCGATTCAAGTGCACCGCAAATAACCGCCTCTTTTGCGCGCTAAATGCGCGCGTTTATACGGAGAGCGCGCGCAGATCCATTAGAATATCGCGCGTAGCCAAGCGGAGCAAGAGAGAGAGAGAGGAGCTACGTGTGTCTCCGCGATGCCGTTTTGAATCGCCCGAGCGCGCATTAATTTCGCTCAAGCTGGAGACGACGATAAAGTCGAACCTCCGGCCAAAGACGCTGATTTTCGTAGGGGCGCTACTTTTGCCTAAAGTAATCACGGGAATTGAGAAAGGATCGAGATATTTTCTTGCTAATGTTTATTGCGACGTTATTGCTTTTACGATAGTATAGGAAATTGTTCTTTTTTTTTTATATTTTCAAGCGAATTAAAAAGTATTTGATGCCTGCACTCAAAGTTCATACTCGAGCTAAGGGCTGAATGGCGTTGATTACTTCTGGAAGCGTTATATTTTTACAATGCACACAAAAAGTTTGTATCGAACGGCCCCTCTATTAGTAAGAGCTGCCAAGTTGCTAAACTTTATTACGGGATTCTTTCAACTTTAAACGTATATTTTTTTTTTATCCCTGATATATAGTGGAGGCAAAATCAAGTTATATTTCTTCAGCCGACGTTCTCACACGAGCCTCAAAGTGTATTTAACGTTTCGCGAAAAAGTTTAAAAAATTACAGATATGCAGAGTTAATCAAGCCCCCGCGCGCTGTTTATATAGTATAAATTAAACTTTCAAACATCGCGTACGCGTCGTTCGCTGCAATTAGTCCATTCATACCACATGTAAAACGATAAATTTGCTTTTGTAAAACGAAACTTTTATCGCCCGCGCGAAATTTAATTAACGTTATTTTTGACAAAGTTTAATTAAATTTCAAAGCTAAAAAATAATATTTTTCATTTTTCAACATTCGAGGCAGAAATAAAATTCAATAAAAAGCAGCAGCACTCCAGCCGGAAATAACCGCAGTTCCCGATCACTCGGACCATCGCTCAAATCCAGCGCTCGTCCGCACGCGCTTGCGCGCATTTGATCTCAATTATCGGATAGGCGCGACAATTACAGCAGCGAAAACTGAATTGCCAATTGAAAGCTGATAAATCGTGTAATTAATCGTTAGAAAATGATCGTCGAGCTGGTGCGTTTACGCCGAAAACGAGTAAAGGATTATTATGACGCGCCGCCGGCAGCTCTCGTCGCGAATTGCGCGACGCCGCGGCCGGCCGCGCTACTCTCCAGCCTCGATAAGTGGACGACTGTACACGGAAAACCGCAGAGGCGCGCCGGATGAGCGGCTGAATTTCGAACTAATTAATCAAGTAGCTAATGCTCTTCGGCTTTCATTCGGCTGCCTGTAATTTACGTTTCGTCTCGCGTAAACGATCTATATTTGCGCTTGCCGGCGATTAATGCTGGAAATCAAATTGGAACCGATTTTTTGCAATTCTAACGATCACTCGATTTATGTTTGAGTATAAATGACGCGGCGATGTGGCAGGCTTGCGATAGGGGAGAAAACAGTTTGTTTATCGAATTTCAAATGTTACGAGATTGTTGAAATTGAAAATTTATAGACAGTCGCTCGACGCGATATTAAATATTGAAATAATTCTGTATTGTAGAATAATGTAGGTAACGCGGCCGGAACAGCCGCGGCGTTCAATAACCGCGCATTATCAAATGAAATACGAGAAAGTCGCTCAAACTTCCAATCAGAATCAATTAACAACCCAATAATATCTCGCGCCTTTTTTCAATAATTCACGCTCACCGCAACCGAGAGACCATCGACCCCGTTTCCCCGCACAAAAAAAAAAGGAAACTTCCACGTTTGCAAACATCATCGCACGGCGCGTAAAAAATTCACCTAATTATACCCATGCATTACGCACCGACAGTTTACCCACCCACGCATAATAGCCGAAAAAAATCGCTTCAGCCCCTCGTGGCACTATGCTAATCCAGCGCTGTTTTAACAAGAAGAGCCATCCGTCACGAAGCGCGACAAACAAAGCAGCCCGCACCCCCGCCGTAAAAATAGCCGGCAAACAAAGCCACGAGGTCAACAAAAAAAAATTATCCGCCAATACGCGAGCTACACCCCGCGGGCGTCCACACAGTACATATCGAGTGGCCGCGCGAGCCCGCGCGTGGCTAATAGCTTAGCCCGAGCGCCGTAATCGGATTAAGCTACACGAACTGCGCCGGGAGGGCAAAAAAAGAGTTTGAGGCATTGCCGCGCTGTACAGTCGGCTCTCCATTAATCGTCGTCTTAGCGCGAAATCGGCGCGGTATATTTGATGGGAATTACACGAGGCGCCGAGAAATTATAGGCTTTAAATAACGCGGTTATTGCCGAAAGTGTCGTTAATGCGCCGCTTTTTATTTATTACCCCGCGGATTCCGCGGGGGTGGGGCTTTTTTTGTTGAAGAAGGGGGGGGGGGGGCTGGTTGGCTTTTCGCGAATTGAAATGAATCGAAGATCATCGCTTATCTGATTTTTTCGAGCGCGCGTTTTCGTATAACAATGGCTCGGATATTCGTTACTTCGGATTTTACTTTTCCACGAAGTTATCTTTCGATGCGGCTTTTATTCTCTGCGATTTTTCGATTTATTGAGTATCAGGGTAAAACAGTAGGATAGGGGAGCGTTATTGTTTCAAGAGTCCTCTGCGCAAATACACTCTTGCTCGTGTATGAAAAATGAACGTTTTATCTAAATAAGCACGTGAAACGTTTCTTATTAAGGGGAAAACAATCGCGAATAAACAATGCGCCGGCTCCCCGCGCAACTTTTATTCAGAATAAATGCATTTCCGGAGCCGAGAGCCCCATCGAACGTAAAAATTCGAAAACATTGATACGAAAAGGCGAGGTTGCGCAAGCTGCAGCCTGAAAAACGGAAAAACCGCGCGCGGCATTCCCGCTCTGAAATCGAACGCAAAATGAAAATGCGCCGTAAAAAAGGGGAAAAAAGCCCCCCCCTGACTGCAGTCATCGTGGCTCGGCGCAACAATACTGCACACAGAGCCCGGGCCTTACTTAATATCTCGCGCTCGTGCAGCCGAAATTACATAGAAAAAAAAGCTCGCGCCGGCTGGCTGCACAGCGCGGAGCTTGCGCAGCGGAATTCCCAGCCGGTCCAGCGATCACACAGAGAGCCGAAATCTTTTGTGCAGCTGCCCCGTGCGGCTGGATTACCGCGCGCAGGAGTGCCGTGGAATAACGGAAAAAGAGAGGAGAGCCGTGCAGTGGAAAAAAATAACAAGCAGCGCAGCTATCAGCGGAAGAGAGAGGGGGGGGGGGGAGAGCGGGAAAAACGAGAGTGAATTAGAGGAAGAAAGCTCGCGGAGAAGATCGGCGCTATTATTTGAAGCGTGCGAGCGCACGCGGCGCAATAATTAACAATGGCAAGCCGCGTGTAATCGAGCCGTGTTACTCCGCGGCCAATCGCGACGTCTGCGTAGGAGCGGCCCTTTGTTTGTCCTCCCCTTATTTTTTTCGATTTTCCAATTTTCCTCTTATTCATATTTCATTGTGCGGCGGGCGTCTCCCTATATATATGTATAGATAGCTACACACACTCGTGGCTCTCCTCTAGCGCGTTTAATCCTCTTCGGGCAGCTCGCGATTATCTTATCCGTCTCTCGTCTGAGTATATACGCAGACTCGGCCGCGGCGTTTATTGTGTTTCCGTATAGGAAGGGCTTCTGTTTGTCCGGCGCGTGTATAGTACAAAGGTTGAGAGCTAGGGGGGGGTGGATTCGACGAATGCAGATGAGGAGCGCCAGGGGCCGTCTAATGAATTTACGCTCAGCCCGCGGGGCTGGATTTATTTATTTTATATATCGTAAACCTTGCTTCCCGCTATCTTCATTCCCCGCGCGTAATCCGCTCAGGCTTCGCAATTATCTTAGCGCTGCCAGAGTCCATGTATATATATGTATACATATATACGTACTCGGGCTCGCTTGGAGGAAACGTAGTTTCTTCTCTTGACATTTATGCGCACAGGTATATGTGTATGTATAGGTATACGTTGCAGAGGGAGGGAAGAAGGATACTTTTCCAGCTTGTTTGATATGCCACTCTGTGGGGCTGTATGTGCGTCTGCTTTATTGCGACTTTTTGCTCGTTAATCTTTTTGAATTGTGCCATCATCATTATGGAGGGAGGAGAGAAAGAGAGCGTATTTTTTCTCTTACCTCATCGCGCAAATGTAAATTAAGGCCGAGAGAAGAGAGTCTAATGGAAATTAGCATTTTTTACATGCGCCGGATTAGCGCAGCCCACGGGATTTTAAATATGACATTGCTGGTTTAAAA
This sequence comes from Eupelmus kiefferi, assembly GCA_030522745.1. Lineage (NCBI taxonomy): Eukaryota > Metazoa > Arthropoda > Insecta > Hymenoptera > Eupelmidae > Eupelmus > Eupelmus kiefferi. Next base: position 1,704 of record JAPYZB010001390.1, on the reverse strand, counting down.
TTAATACTTTAATTCAGCCCGCGCTCCTCTTTAGCCGAGCATCAAGATTACTTGCGCTTAACTACCGAAAAAAACTAGCTATTTTCATAAAAGAACTTTTCCTTCTTTTATATATACCCGCTATAAAAAAAAACAGACTGGTTAAATGGTAAATTTTTTCTCCGCGATAAATGTTTTTATTACATTTTCCCTATATCACTTATTTATTTATCAGTCAACAGCCATTAAACGGTTATAGCCGGACGAGGACGATAAAAGTGCCCCTACTTATACAGACTCAATGAGCAGCTCGTAATTCATGTTACCGAAAAATATGACGATTCGCGAAATTTCAGACCCCCCTGTGAACATAAATTTGACATTTTAAAGGTCAAGTGTTACGAGCTCACATTTTGAGAATTGTCGTATTTTTTGATAATATAAATTATTGCTACTGAATCCGTATAAGTGGAACAATTTTTTGTTCTTATCCAACTATATCATTTTTTTACCGCCTAGTGTTTCAAATTAAATACAAATAAAGCACAAGTAAAAGTAAATAACATTAAATATCAAAATCATTATTACCAAGCATCAATAATCATCAAAAACTAAAACCGCCAACAATTTTTCAAAATTCAATAAAAATCCACGCAATACTAGTTCTCATCACGCAGCCTTCCCTTATCATTAACAAATCCCAGAAGCACAATAAAAAGCACCAACCAGCTCACTAATCGATCTCGAACGCAAAATAAAAAAAAAGGAAGAAAAAAATACCGGCGCTCTCGACGGCGAGCCAGTCTCCAGGGTACTTGAGCAGCCTCGCGAAACAAAACAAGCCATTAAAACCTTCCCAGAGTCCACTCCACGCACTGGACTCGAAAGAATTCCCCCATAATACCTGCACGAGCCCTCGTCATATCCAACAATATATATATATGTATATAGCATACACCATAGCATGCGCTCCTTTTGTACCAAGCCGCTTGATCCTCTCGACGTCCGATGCTGGACGCGGACAATGAGCCAGCCAGTTTCAGCTGTCGATCACACAGAGCTCCAAGACCGAAAAGAGTTTGCCGGTAAGGTATGTAGCCTACTTCTCGCTGTTTCGTCGCGCTCGTTAGTGCCGATCCAATTAACGCTCGAGCGCGCCGGGGAGAAAAAGCCGACCTGGGGCTGGGAAGGCTTTAATTAGCGCGCTGAAATTCAGCGCCAGGCTTCGATCTCTTCGGCTGGGGGAGGTGACGAAATTTTTCTTGGCTCGGGGATGCTGGCGAGTCGAGAGGCCAGTGATTTCATAATGCTCGCTGATTGTGGCTTGGCGGCAATGAGCTTTTGCTCGCTAGCTTTTTGATTTAGTTTTTATTTGTGCTTTCTGGAAAACAGGTTTGGTAAAAATGTTTCTGGTTGATATATTATATAAACACAGAGGATTAGAATGTATACATGTTTTTGAAAAAATTTGTACTTTTCGTTTATGAGCGTATGTTTCTAGCTTTAAAATTTACTGATAATCTATTTACTGGTTTTCTTATAGTATTTTATTTTAGCTCTTGAAATGGATTTCTTTTAAATGGGTGGGTATCAAAAAGTAGAAAGCTCAGTTCGTATTCGTATCAAAATGTCGAATTTTGAAAAATTGAATTAAACTTTTTACAAATGATTTTTTCGACTAACACTTGTAATTAGAATATCCAAACCGTCGAATACTAAAAGAAT